>JADFUC010001642.1:0-53727 GCA_019722365.1 Lithospermum erythrorhizon
CTCAAACACTTCGTTCGATTTACGTATTGCTATTCGAATTTATTCCTATTTGGTTTCCTAAAATTGTAGGGCTAGTTATATTTCAATTTTTATTGATTGTGCATCATTTAATCACCTAATTAATTGTAATTGAGTATGTGATGACAATTAATTAATTTTCTTTATATTATATCTTTTTACATTAATTTAAAAGTGATATAACAATTATAGTAAAATTTTCACTACTTAATGTATTTTAGAAGAATATATTTGTGATAAATATTTTCTCTGATATGTATATAGTTAATAATTATTGAAGTAATAATTATTAATTGACATGTATGATAATTGAGTTTATATTAATTAATTTTACAATATGTGTAATTACATGGATTAATTGATTTGATAATTTACAAACATGCATTTTCAATGCCATTTAAAATATTTATTAAGTTCATTTATATGATTTAAAAAAAGTGCCTATATTTTGTAATGGTGATTGGAATGAGTATTATATAGATATAGCCCGTTATTATTTATTTTAAATTTATAGAACGTAATGTTGTAAATGACCTTCCCAAGTCTCATATTTTCTTGTATTTATTTATTTATTGTTTTACCTGACTTGCAAGAAATTTGTCTAAGATGGGTTAGTATATAAATATTGTAACAGTAGAATGTGAAGATCGTTTCAAGTGATAGTACTTGGTGGACTCGGATGGATCCGGAAGTATGAATCTGAAATTAGGCGATGTTAGTATTTGATAAATACTTGTAATAGATTTATGAGGCCATATCGACATATCTCTTGAATGGCCATTACTTGTTTTATTTTCATGTTGCATGTATTGTGATTATGTGCTAGTTTGCTTGAGTAAATGAAAACAAAGTAATAATAATCTACTTGATTGAAATTTAAGCAAAGTATCAGTAATTTTAAAGTTGTGCAATCAATTGCAACAATTGGGCTACCGTGATAATTCTGATGTTGCATTTGATATGACAATGGATCGTATTGAAGTGATTTCCCTTAGCACGTTGTGGGCTTTCGGATGATCGATCAAGTAGCAGCTTTGGTTTAATTGGTATGCTTAATCGCTTTTTAGAATCTGAATGTTGGGTGGCATCCTTGTAGAGATGCTAGTGACCTGAAGTTATGTAGTTTTCATGGTGGTTGACAACTACTATTATAAGCTGGATTCAAAATGTATGCGAGTGTTGCCGTTTAATTTAAGTATAATAGGTCTTGATACTAATATTTTAGAGAAGTTAAGTATTAGTATTTACTTTACAATTTATTTAATGGTAATTTTTTTAGCATGATGGTTACAGAATGCATTATTTTATTTACTTATTGGTAGAATTAATATGGCTATTGCTACTCAGAACTACTTCTTGGCATGAAGGGAGTCACTGGTGAACTCTTTCGAATTTTGGCCAGGTGGTCTCGAAACTTGAGAATCATTCTCAAGCGAGAGAGTGAATACGTCTTGACAATAAGGTTCTGTGAGCCTAATGATAGTGCCTCCCGTAGGAAGGGATCCCCTGCTTACAAGTCTGGTCTTTGTGGATGTCGATGTCTAGTACTTTGCGATATGGAACCTTCGTTTCCCGTCACGATATGAAAGGTGGCGACATATGACATATACGGGAACTTGAGAATTTTTCGAAAGGAAGCTAAACGGGGAATATGACACATTAAATGCTCTCGTGGGGTAATTGAGAGCAGACGAGAGACGCATGGCCTATTATCGATAAAATGATTGGCTTAGTCGATCGACTGGCATACAGGCACGATGTCTCAAGAAGCCCATTTATGGATGCAAATCACAGATTCTTTCAGGATAAATTCTCTCGGTTGTCATAGCGAACTTCAATATGCACCAAGTTTGAGTTATCTCTGAGCTTAAAAGGCGCATAAGATGATCCACGAATCTTGAGGCGAACGCACAGGTAAGACTAAAACTTCTACTCATACATTTTGGTGGTCCAAAACCGGGAAAGAAATTCAGAAAGAAGAAGTTTCTGCAAGGCCAAGGGTTGAGTAATCTGAGTTCTTTGGAAAGGGAGGAGCAGGAAGGATGACGAAGTGTGTTATTAGGAAGCACAGGTCGTTTGGAAGTCGGCCTGCGGGAAGTTCACATATATGATAGGAAGAATGGTCTCACGACTAGCTCGACTCACAATTTATGTATGTTATTGCGGTTTGTACAACTTCTAATTCTACTTGCATTAGATTGCTAGGCGGTTGTAGTTCGTATTTGTCGTAATATGCGGGGAACTCCCAAGGCAAGTAGAAGACTCAAAAGAGGAAATGGATCTGCATGTGGGAAATAGGCGCGAAGGTTGCGGCCCGCTAGATGGGGTCAAGTTAGTTTAAATTGCCCACGGGCCTTATTTTGAACTTATCTAGGTTTACTATGCCTGCGATTTGCAGGGAATATTATTCTATTTTACATTTTTGAACCAATGATAGTTTTCATTTTGATAGTCATGAATAATTTAGGATGCCGGGGAATGGGGTAGTATTTGAGTACCGCCTCACTTCCAAAATGGTCTATCGTTTTTAGACATGATTAATGAGTCATATAACATAAACTTAAAATGGAATAAGCTGCTTGACTTAAACCAAACATACATGGCATTCTTGATTGAGTCCAAGAATTACTTGAGGGCTTGAATCGAAACTCATCCCGGTGGAATACTTGAAGGTTTCGATTATGAATCATACGATAAATTAATGATGCTTGCCTTTTGGGCAAAATGACCAAATGCCTTTCCTTTAGCTTAAATGAAAAGGCAAGTGATTTATTGGGGATCATACACCCAGCGTGTATGTAGCCCAGGCCGATGAACACTGCATCTGCAAAGAGGAGGTTACTCGCTACTTACATTCGTTCTGACGTGGCTTCTAGGTAGATACGGTTTTGTGTATTTGATGAGACACAAACAGAGTCCTTTAAAGAAATTCAAAGGAATTCCAAAATGAAGTACAAAACCAATTGAACAAGGACAATAAAGATTCTCGATTAGAGTAAGAGGTGGAGAATATTTGATCACGAGTTAAATCTTTAAATGCTAGAGAGTGTGGTATTTGTTTATGGCTTCGCTCCGGCGAGAACGCCACGGCATAATGGCGTGTCAGAAAGGAATCGAACCCTTCTTGACATAGTTCGTCTATGATGAGCCTATCGATCTACGATTAATTTACAGGGATATGCGCCCACAGCGGCAGCTCACCTTAAGCGGATGTCCAGCAGGTAGAGCGGATAAAATTCCCGTGAGCGTGGTTGGGAAGATTCCCAAGTTGGGTTTTCTCAAGATTTGGGTTGTGAAGCTTATGTTAAGAGATTAACAAAAGATAAACTTGCGCCCAAATCTGATAAATGCTATTTCATAGGATATCCAAGGGATACAGTTGGTTACTACTTCTACCTGAAGCAGGAGAATAAAATCTTCATTGCTAGAACAGGAGTATTCCTTGAAAAGGAATATTTGTCCAGAAGGACTGGAAGTAATGGTGTTCATCTTGATGAAGCTCAAGTTGATAAGTCGATATGGAATACAAAACACAATGCGGAGGCATCGGCATACAATTGGAGACCTTAACAAATAGAGGCCGGTTCTTGATCCGCAGTGTGGAAGAACCCGACACTTAGGGAGATCAGCGGGGGATGCGCCACGGGCAGGCGATAGTATGGTGAAGCTTTGTCATTAAGAAAGTAGCAGGCGACTGCTACAGAAGCCGATAGACCATGAGATCTTTGACAAATAGCAAATAACCATGCAATTTGAGATAGTTCTATCTTTTCAAAATGAGGTTTGGTCACTTGTTGGATTTACCAAATGGGGCTGCATACTATTGAATGTAAATGGGTATTTAAGAAAAGTGCTTGTAATCTGAGACGGAAATGTTGATGTTTTTCAAAGCTAGACTTGTAGCGGTTTCAAGCAAGTTCACGGGTGGACTATGATTAAACTTACTGGCGATGGCTATCTTAAATCGTCGGATAATCTTAGCTATTCTTGCATTTCATGACTATGAAAATATGGAAAATGGATGTAAAGACGGCTTTCTTGAATGGAAATTTAGGAAGATGTGTACATGGTACAACGCCGGGCTTCGTATCTAAGGACCTAAGAGGTATACAAGTTTTAAAGAATCCATTTATGGTCTTAGCGAGGCATCCAGTAGTTGGAATCTATGTTTTGATGAATCAAATAAAGTTTGGTTT
This sequence comes from Lithospermum erythrorhizon, assembly GCA_019722365.1. Lineage (NCBI taxonomy): Eukaryota > Viridiplantae > Streptophyta > Magnoliopsida > Boraginales > Boraginaceae > Lithospermum > Lithospermum erythrorhizon. Next base: position 4,215 of record JADFUC010001642.1, read on the forward strand.
CATCAAAAGAGCAGAAGAAGAATCTTGTGTATATAATAGGTAAGTGGGAGTTATGTATCATTCATAGTCTTGTATGTGATGACATACTTATCATTAAAATAACGTAGAAGTTACTAAACTTTCGATCAAGGATTGAATTTGTGCAAATGTTTACCGATAGAAGAGGACTTAGCGAAGCACAATATATACTTGGAATAAGATCACGAGATCGAGGCCGGGAGGTGATTGGAGGCACTGTAGGACTAACATGTGATAAAAGATGCTGCCAAGGTTCAGCATGAGTAATTCCAAGAGGTAATCTCCACATGAGACATAGAGTTGACTCGGATAAGCCAGCGGATTGCGGTGAAGTGCATCTTGAAGTATGCGAGAAGAACTAAAGATGCTGCTTGGTATATGGTGGAGATGAAGAGTTAGGCTGTGACGGTACACCGATGCAGTTTTCAAAGCCAGCCAGAGGCGACTATCGTTCCCGATGCAGGTATGTATTTTTTAATACCAGCGGTAGAGGCAGTATCTTGGAGAGTTCCAAGCAGTATTGTTGCCGATTCTACCACGGAGATAAAGTACATCGCCAGCGTACGGAAGCATTAAGCATGTTGGATAAAGGAAATTACGTGACCGAACTTGGTACACAGCATTGAGGACAGAGTGGGAGTTGCGTTGTGACAATGCAGGGGCAATAGCTCGAGCTAAGGAACCCGAGCACATCCTGAGTCAAGCACGTACTGGAAAGTATCACGATTAGAGATATGCTTGATAGAGGTGATGTCAAAAGTATGTAAAGTAGAAAGCAGGCCAATACGGCGACCGCTACTAAACCGCTAAATTCGAGGCCAAAGCATGATGGCGTCACGGCGAACATAGGTCTTAGCCGGGGGTCGCCGGTGGTGTTAAGGAGTTAAGTAAGAGTCGGTAGCTAATACATCTATTGTGTTATGTGAATAAATATTTGAATATTACTTCTTATATTTTAATATATTTGTTGTTTGCTATGTCTATATGTTTAAATTTACATATAATATACATGTAGTGTAGTCACCGATGAGTGAAGGTTAAATTCTGATTTAGTCTATGTTTTCTGAGAGGTAACATGTTTGTTAATTACACCTCTTGACCTAGAAACATAGGATAGCGAAGGCCTTGGTCGGATCGTCCACTTAGGGGCGGCAAGCATCATATGACTAACGTGAATTGTTTTGATTGAAATATGAGATTGATCCGTTAGCACAGAGACTAGATTGATACATTAGACTACGACTTTGGTAAGGGAGAGTGGTATGACTGAGAAGCAGATTCATAGAAGATATATGTCACATTGTCCTATGACATTTGTTTAGAATTTTAGGTTAAATGATTCTTGACTATACGTATTTATACGGCTCTTGTACTTTGACTATGACCAAGCGTACGCTTTAAGCGGGGATTATAACGGCATATGTTGGGTCCACTTAGCATTCAGAGTGTAGCGATAGATGTTGATATATTGGGAGGGATTTGTCCCAAAAAGATCCTTGATATCTGAGGAAGATCTCGGGCCTACCGCGGTTGAGTCTTGATTGGTTTATGCGGCATGTAATGCTTATTCGATTAAATACTCGAGTAAAGAAAGTTGTGGTGTTTGATGACACCACTTCTTATAGTTAACCCTCCGACTAGAATCGCGTGATAAAGGAATTGTAAGATAATGCGTCCAGAGCTGATGGGAGTGTTGAAATCAATGAGAATTGATTCCATTTATTATGCGTTCGCGACGGTGTGTATCGATTCATTTACCGATTGGGTTAAATGTGATTATCGAGAACTTAGTTTCAACTTAGTAATTTGTATATTACTGAGTGTGGGTTCTGTGATAATTGGGTTATGAGGTGCTAGATGCTACTTCGTTAATCGTTATAATAATAGTAATTGGTCAATTGGTATTGTTATACAACTTACTAATATCTGAGCACAGAAGGTCCATACGGTGACGTTGAGTTATATTTCATATGAAATTAAAGGAGCAAGCTGTATAATTGGCTACCGATTACAAAGGACTACATTTTATAGAATATCGTTCAAACAATAGAATAATTATTAGTTATTTAATTGGTTCGAGAATAATTTAGTATTTATCAATAACTTGAAAGATTATTGATATTGACTCATTACTATTTAATTAAGCTAATTAAATAGTTGACTCATTAGCAACTCATTAGTGTCCTTGCTTGAACTAATAGAGTTAACGAATTGACTAATACTTAGGGTTCTTTATCGAGACTTGTTTTTAACTTTAACTATATAAGCAAACTTTGAGGTTTTTCATGACATAACAATTAGAAATAATTTTCATAAAAAAAAACCATAAAGTAGCCGCCACCCCGCAGCGAAAATTCTCCAAGATTTTTCTTGGGTTTTAGTTTTGTTGACCTTGTTTACTAGCAAATCGGTTCTTGATTCAACCTCTCACGAGGTGTAGACCCAAACTAGGGTATCATCGATTGATATTGCAACCAAAGGAAGTGAGAGAAGTCAAATTCACGTTGTGAATTTGAAAGCGTGTCAGAACTTTAGTGGAATTTACTCATTGATGTAAGTACTCTATTTATTCGTATAATATTGTAAATATATGTTTTGTTTTAATAATGTAGTATGCACTTTAAGATCCTTAAGATTTGGATTTGTATTTATACTCGTATATCCTATAGTATTTACCATCATGTACAACACATGACCTTGACCCGACATACGGTGAATGCATATTACTATGTAATGACTTGACGCTCGTTAATGTGAGGCCACCTAGCATGGAATTGGACCTCTAATGAAGAGGCTGCACTTGTCAATAAGAGAATCTGTCTATTTATAGAATTTAATCTATTAGATTTTGCCACCTCGAGGCTTCGCGGCATCTTAAACTTAACAAGAAAATGTGATGCAAGCTATATATATAATGTAGTGATTATAGCATATATATATAATGTAACCGAGCTAACAAATGTACAAGAATCTAATAAACTCACTTATACCCTTGGAGTTGTAGGAAGATTTCTTGACATTTAATTAATGTTAAACTTCATTTATGCAATTCGCTCCCAACGACGCTAAGGAACTCAAAGGTTTTCATCGCTCTTTATTCTTCTTGATTTCATCAAGTATCAAAATGACGTTAACTCCGTTATACTTAATCTTAAGTTTGCACAAACTTAAGATTCTAGTAAATATAGAAACTTTCTTTATATTCTGCGCTTGAAGTGTGGGTTCAATAACAATGTCAGAAGAGTATCCATCATCGGCTGATAATTACTTTAAAGGAACATTCTTTGGATCAACTTTCGCTTAGGCCGTGTTCTGACTTGTGGAATAACAATAAGAAAGTTTGAAATAAACATAGTATAATTGACGATGAATATGTTTATTATTCATTTCTCGACCAAATGTATAGATTAAGCGTTCATTCATGATTGATTGCTCATTTAATGATAATACATTTATTACTTCTAATGATTCACCATCAGGAATGTAAAATAAATTGGGCTCTTTACTTCGATGAATCACCGTCGAGAAGATAAAATAGAGCTTTATACCAACCCATTGTAATTAAATGTCTTATTTCATTTAAATGACCTGAAATCATTTATTAGATCTGATTTATTCATGTTGTCATTTATCAACATTTTAGCTTTAAATGCATTAAAGAGTGGACACTCCTTGATATAACGAGCCACTTGAATGCGTAAAGTCACATATTTATTTCCTTATTTGTGCTTCCACCAATGAAGACTCTATATGTAAATAAATTCTACAATACTATAGTAGATGGAAATAAATGTTTCCTCTTAGTTATGTACAACATGACTTGATATCAGCTTTGGATACGAGTTAAATTATATGGTGACATGACACTAACTTATCTATAAAGAGACATTTCAAAGTTTGTTTATCGACACAACTCTTGAGTTGTCTAGATTTGAATATGAATAAATTAGTTTAAGGTAGATATAACTTTAATATGTAAAATTATTTATTCTTTGTGTTTCAACCACGTTAAACACATTCCTTACTTGTATCACTCAACTAATGATACATAAAAGGTTAGAGCGAAATTCTCTTGATATGAAGTTGAAGGAATTTCATCCATTTGTTTTTAACTGTTAAACACAATTCTTTATTTTTAGTATCTTAACAGAATGCGTTTTTAAGATTAGAATAGGTATCTAATTCTCCGGATGATATATCACTTATATCGATGATATACGTCTCGGAAACTTGATAGTATTCATATAAACTCACGTTATGTCGTTTCAATGACTCAAATCTTTTATTAACTTGTATGTAAACATACAGAACTTACTTTAGATTAGTGAACCTCCCATAAGTCAGTAAGAGTTGACTTAGTTAATCTTTTTCAAAGATTATACTCAAGTCTTGTTAAGTCATAATCCACAAGTATTACTCGATAGTTTGTTGTTCAGTGTCCTTTTAAAGAAAGAGTAGAGTAATGTTCCGCAATTAGATTCTGATGTGGAAATTGTATGTCAAACATGACTTTCATTTCTCTCTTACAAGTGCAAAGAAATAGTTTAGAATCCCAACCACCTTCATGGAGGATTTAAACTATGTGCTCTTATAATGTAATGCTACTCATTCTGTGAAATTTCGATAAGCTTTATTGTATTTTGTCTTAAAATTTATTGCTTTACTTGGCTCATATCCATGACTGTTCATGTGAGTCGAAACTAGTATTTCTAAACCTTTAGTAGCTAGCCAAGACATTCTGAAACTGACAATAAAATTATTTGAGATAGAGTTTAATCAAATCACCTACTCTTTGATTCTAAATGTTACTTGAAATCATTGCTACATACTTTAAAGTTTGAAATAATGAAGTGAATCATTAAATTCAACTTATAGTTCCATGTTCACTCAAGCTGTACAGAGTAGCGTGCGAACGAATGAACAACTTTCATATGTGGTTATACACATACCATAGCTTTTATTTCATCCTGATACATGAACCGTATTTCATCGTATTAAAAGAAACTAAATACTGATCATGTCTTGATATATAGATACGACTTGTTCAAGATCATTCAGTTTTCTCGATTGAGTTATAAAAGAGATTGACCTATTTATTATTTTAAGGCTTGTTTGTGGTGGCTAAGAGACAATATGACATATTGGTTTTCATAACATCATCACCTTTGATTGAGTAAAAAATTAATTATCCTTGATCATATCGTGAGCTTATTTACTTGAACCAAAGTTGATCACGACATGTAACATGATTGAATCAAGTCTTAAATGTTTGTGGTATTTAAAGTTTTCCTCTATTAGCATACAACCCGATTACACAATAGTTGAGAGGAGATGTGTTGTAACACTTTGTTCAACAAGTCATTCGGATTTCTCTTAAGCATTTTGTTCATTATGAAGTCATGCGTTTAGTTTGCCCGATAAATGGTGAATACATAGGTAAACTTAATATGCCAAACATAATAGGAAATATGCAACTTAAAAATAAAACCATGTAGTTTCAAAACAATCCAAACATATTTACAAAATAGAATTGTAAATATAATACCCTCAATCTACATGTCTGAGGTATGAAGATCTATACCAGTTAACGGCAACCATACACATTTTGAATCCGAGTATAATAGTAGGTTATCGATAATTATATATATGCAAGGTACCAAAAGTCCTATTATGCCGAAGAGATTGGCAGCCAACTGCGTACACATTTGAATCCAGCGCGATAATGGAGTTACTGACGATCTGAACTTCACCCAACTCTTGTGTCGCTGAGCATACCATACAGGGTGCTACAGCGACTTTGTATCGCCAGAGAAAACACCGGTTAAACATGCCAATTAAACCCAAGAAATGGCTACTTGGAATAATCATCGAAAGCCCTTGGCGTTAGTAGAAATGCAACCTACGCTGATCCGTTGTCTCAATATCAAATTGCAAAGAAACTGTAACAACTGCCATCGCGTGTGCGGATGATGCAAGCTGATTTCCATGACTTTAAATATGGCTTGATACTTTGCTTAGAATTTTAATTGGGTGAGATTAATATTATTTAACTTTATTTAACATTGCATAGATAGCGCGTATTCGAGCAACGTACCTGACAAGGAAAAATAAATAAATAACACATTTAAGAGATATAGATATGACTGGGACCTATTACATCGTAACAAGTGAAATGCTTCCTTACAAGTCCTATTCTGACTTACTTTAAGAAGTGCAAGTCTTGTGATGTGACTCCTTGAAACTTTAAGTTCTCCAGTCTTGTCTTTATGAAAATGCCATCTTGATACTTGACACTTGTCACTACTACAACTTGACTTGAACCTTTTCATTACTTGTGGATAAATGAATATAAGAATAAAGTGTCTGACTCGGCCAGTGCGTTTCACAACGTTTTCGATGCAGCGGTAGTAAATAAATAAATGGGTCGTATCTAAATACCTCGTTTCCATTCCATAACAATATATATAAATGAAAACATTAGAATAAATGCACTTAATGCCATATATTAATTGAAATGAAATTAAATGTGTTCATAATTGACAATTAATTACCCGTTATTTTTACAATTAATTATCAATTAATGTAAATTTTCAATTTAAATATATTGGCATGATTAATGATAATTATTGATAATTACGACCACTTAAATCATGAAATAATTACTTACAAGTAATTAACTCCAAAATTCAAAATTTAAAAGTTATCATGAAAAATATTTTCCAAGCATTATCAATTAATGAAAATATGTAATAACTTAAGATTCGTTTTTTAAAATTTTTTTTTCAAAATTTTTCGATTCGAACACAAACTCTGTCGCGGTTGATTCAAGACTTAAGAGGTAAGTTATCATCCTGCGGCCTTATCATCAAATCACAAAATATCTCCTCGCTTAATAGGCATGAGATACCCTTAAGCTCGAGCAAGATTTTTTTTCTTCCATTTAACTTCCACTTTGTTGCGTATAAAGATCCTCGAGTTGATTAAGGCTTTGACATCTTTCCCTCGTTTTGAGGTAAATTAAGTTTTTGGTTGATTTTTAAGGGTTGACTTTGATTGACTTTCCATAATTTCAATTTTATGTTGTATCTTAGTTTGTTATGGATGCTGTAGTGTATATAAGTGATGAATTCATGACTTAGAGATTCGTTTGAGGATGTTATGGTCGAGTTGACTTTTCTAGGTTTGATTGACTTTTTGGGTTGATATTTTTATAGGACTTTAAATGTGCTTAGGAGGTTATATTATTGGGACTTTGTTGTGGTTGTTGTGATGTTAAAATGGTAGTTAAAATTGATTAAAAACTGATTAGGTTGAAAAAAGTATTATTTTCAAGTTGGTTATAATGATATTTTGGAGTATAGGTTGTTAATTATGGACTTGAGGGTTAATTAAATGACTTCTAAGTTGATTTGAAATGTTAAAATAATAAAGATTGGAATTCTAAGCGGGAGATCGATTGGGTTGTGTGTCCATGAGGAGTATTGATTTGTTGTTTATGTCATTTTAGACCGTTTAGAAATAGTTCAGCTAAGAGTTATGGCGTGTCTTCTAGAAACGCGGTATTGTAAGTAGGTCTTGATATTACTTTCGGATGTTTTTGTTAGGCGTTGATCGTGGAAAGAGGCGGTCAAAGTAGTGTGTTCGCTTGAAAGTTTTTGTAGTAGCTAAGCGGAGGTGGTACTTATCTCGCAGATTGTTACTTACGTGCTTACTTTAAATTGTATGAACATGTTGTGAGTACGATTATGTGAGAGAATGATGTACATGTCATTGTGTTATGATTACGTGAGAATGATATACATGTAATTTGTTTGTATGATTATGTGATTCATTTGTGTGAGACATGACATGATTATGTGATTATATTACTGTGGCATTGAAGATTGGCAGGGTAAATAATGAACTGAACTCGACTTATATTTCTAATTTCCGTGGCCTTATAGAGCGCTTTGTTGTATTTGTTGCGCTGTCGGCAACACGGTATGTTTGTGGCCTTGTCGTTGTGTTTGATTTAGCGATTGTGAGATGTTTTAGCTGTGTGCTTGGATATTGTTTGGGAGTAGAGTAGTTGGTTATTGAGAGGTGATGGTTAGAGTTATGTATGACTTTGAGGTGACTTGAGTATCGAGGGGTTTGTTTATGTTGGGATGATTATGGAGTTGGGTGACTACTCGCTTCACTTGCGAGGATATGAGACGCGATTGGCCTTATACTTCGGTATAAGTGCAGTGGGAGATCTATTGTCACTTTGCTATGTGCATTGTTGATGTTGGCCTTATACTTCGGTATATGTGCAGTGGGAGATCTATTGTCACTTTGCTATGTGCATTGTTGATGTTGGCCTTATACTTCGGTATATGTGTAGTGGGAGATCTATTGTCACTTTGCTATGGGCATTGTTGATGTTGGCCTTATACTACGGTATAAGTGCAGTGGTTATTAGCGATTTATCTATTCTAGCGGTGAGCCAGTTGAGTATATATACGCGTTAGAGGGTGGTATATTTGTGGAGATATGAGAGAGATAGAGGTGATGACTAGAGTTATAGTCGTTGTTGAGTCTACATGATTTCATTTGGGTGTTTGTATGTCTTATTGAGACCTTCTATTATTATATCTTGACATGTATGCACGAGACCTTCTTTGGAATCTTGTATGACTTTATTAGGTAGTCACGGATATATATATATATATATATATATATATATATATATATATATATATATATATATATATATATATACTTAATCTACTTTTCATGTTGAGCTATTATAACATTATGCTGTCTGCGTTCCGTATGGTAAGTTCACCCCACGTGTTAAGTGTTCACTAAGGCTTGAACTGCCCGCACCGCTATGGGGCGTCATTTTATGCGAGGTTGACGGGCAGCTAGTTGAGCCGAGGAGGCACATTGGAGAGTTTGTTCAGTGGCGGTGAGGAGGCGGGTGAGAGGATCTCAGCGATCGATTTTGATGTGTTGTCGGCATTTTGAGGATTGTTCTACTTTATTTTTCAAACTTTAAGCGCTGTCGTGATTTAATGAAACTTTATTACGAGTCACAGTACTTACTCTCTTTTGTAGCCTTGCGGCATTCTGTTATTGGAATATGTTGGCACAAAATCGAGATCCCTCTGCAGAAAGCGACCATATGGAATTACTAAATACAATAATTCTCTCTGGCTTGGCGCCTAGCGCTCCCAGTCACCGGTCCTCCTTCTAGTAGTCAGGATCGCCGTGATTATCCCACTTGATCACGAGCGCCCTCATGAAGTCACGTAAGTGGCGGGCGACCACTTAGCTACTTTTCAATACCCGTAGGCTCAAAATGGTCTCCCAATCTCTAATAAACTCGATGGCATCAATCGGTGAAGCCACAGCTCAAGCTTGGGGGGATCTCGGCCGGGGAACCCGGTCAAGCGGCTTGCACTGCATCGGCCTCATTTGGACCGCCACTGCGCGTGTCCCGGATCCTCCCTCGGCCATTACCTCGTCACGGCCGGCCAAAGTCAGCTGGGCATTCGAGGTGTACATAGAACTCACATTCTTTCATTTCGCCCGCCCTCTGACTCCACCCCGGCGAAGTGGCCACCTGCAGCTCCACCTACAGTACCCTCGGTCTGCAGGCACGCCCAGCGGCACGGGTTGCTCTCACGCGTCTCCACTCTTTGGTGGCATCTCAGCTTGATCTCTGAAAATGAAAGAAGAAAGACTTAGACTCGAGGAGAAAAGGTGACGAGACAACTCAAAGAGCACTTAGCCTAGATAGACCACGTAACCATCTGACCACCAAAGAATATGAAACTGGCTCTTATACCAAAATTATAGCGACCCGCCCAGTCGTATACTGAGTTAGAATCGTCCCAAATCCACAGACTTGAGTCACCCAGTCGATGGATGACTGGAATTTGAAGAAACTTGTCTTGAAACAACTCAATAGCTTGATATCTGACTAAACGACAACACTTTTTAAAGAAAAAGAGGATCCATCGTGGTATTCTAACACATAACAACAACCAATATACAACGTAACTCCAAAGGACCAATGCAACTGACCTACAACAACAGAGTATCTCAAAATAACAACTATACGGACAATATACAATCCATGAAAATAAAAGGAAATTTGTGAGGATCATGACTAGCCTAAACTCTTGGCTTCAAACACCGAAGAAACCCATAGAAAGAAAAACACCACTGTCAACCTAGCAATAAAATTGCCCATGCTTGATAGGGTGTAGGCTGCGAAGTTTAGTGAATATATATATATCTCAAGAATGAAATCAACTTAGATCATGATAGTATATCGAATGAATTAATATTACATACGATAGATAAGTGGTATATGATATTATTCAACTCAGGTCTTAACATAAAGTCACCATGATTTCATTATCATTCATATGGTCATAAATTATTACTAGCAGGATTATTCAAAATGATGGCAATCAACAACAACATACGTATATCTCAGAAAAGCGTAGCGACACGCAGCATGACCAATCGATACACTCATCACTTGTCAGCGGCCAGCACTAGAACCTCAGCGACTAAGAGGCAGCTCGGCAACTCAACAACTCAACAATAGTATCAACTCGACACTTTCAGCAATAGTATCAACTTCGACAATAGTATCGGCTCAACAACTCTATCATTTCAACTGACTTTCATGACTTCAGCGATCCCTCTGACTTCAGTATAAGTCCGGGTTTCTACAACTAATGCGCATAATCAACCTCAACTGCGAGGGAGAAACTTATGCCCGTCGATATAAGATATCACGAATCGTAACAAGGTGCAAGCTTAATCGCGAATCGTTACTAGAGTGCAGGCTTCCTTTGAAATCGTACTAAAACTGACGAAGATACCGGACAAACAACTTTCAGTGACAACATCAGCTCATACTCGGCTACCTAATACGACTCGGCAACTCCTCCAGCTTACCTATCTGACTCCATAAGCCTAAAACACAAGCATAGCGACTCGGCCAGCGTAATCAACATAATTGACACAAAATCACGTATATACGTCTGGCATGCTCCGTGAAACTCCGGCCCAATCCTAGCGGACACTTTCCACGCGATCAACGCCTAAAAACATTCAAAATTATAATTGACTTGCCAACACAACTAGTCATAACATTACCTATATATAATCTCGTACCGATACCCCAAAGAAATAACCCAACAAAAGTTCCCTGTCGCTTATTCGGCTTGAGTTATGACACTTTCCTATTAATGATGAGTTCCGATTACTAGTTCAAAGATTCCTAACATTCCGATATTAACAACTAATCATCACACTTCCTTGCGTCTTTAATCACAAATCAATTCCTTTATTCAACTACAAACTCACATAATATCCAGACATTCTACAATCACCTAAAATACAACTTACACCTCAAAATAATCCTAAAATAAAGTCATGAGTACACTTCTGCTCATTAAAACTTATTTAGAAAAAATCAACTATAATCCTCGACAATTTTAGACCCCATAAATCGATAATTATCGACTCTTATCACGATGTCCCAAAAGCAAAGAGGCAGTCCATAACATAATAAACATGAAATCTCAAAAGTCAACTCAAATTTCCAAAAGTCAACATCCTCAGACTCAGAAATACTCCAAAGATTTGAACTTTCTTGCACTCAAAAGCGTAGAAAATGACTGGGGGAATCTATAGGAAAATTTTAGAGCAAGAAAACTGCATGCGAATAGGGAAGATAATGGAAGAAAAATTTTGAGGAAAATAATGGAGAATTCGGCCAAGCCATGAAGAAAGAAAGAAGAAGATGATGATGATGACAAGACATTTGGATAGGTATAAGAAAGTCTCGTGGGGTCAGCGAGAAAAATATCTCGAGAGACTTGTTCAACTTTGCCTACCGTTCGGTTTTGGTTTAGTTTCGTCTCGGTTTAACAACACAACTGCAACATAGAATTTTAATTTCTAACCCCCAAATAATATTACAATAATACTCATACGGAGCAGATTTATTACAGAGGAATTCGTTACAAAATAATTATGAAAGGAAATATAAATCCAAATTTAATGTCGTTGAATATATATTCAATCGTCTTAATGACAAATTTGCTATGATTTAACAATTAAAACTAAAATTAATAATTACCAATAATTTTAAAATAAAAATAGTACAAAAATACATTTAGGGTTTTCTAAAAGCGGGCAATGGCTTCATGACAAATACGACCGGCCTACGCCTTGCGGCAAACCGCGCCAAGGGTGGTGCGGATACGGCCGGTGAGATACTGGTGGCGGAGCGTCCAAATCAGGACCGGGCGTGCCTGTGGGACTTCCATGAGTCGGCGACATATATTGGTAATTAATTTCCGGTTTTTCATATTAATTTGCAACTTTTGTAAGCGATTTGGAGGCTCTAAAAAATTCAAAAATTCTGAAGTTAGACTTGAATATCAACAATATCATTATTGAACATGTCCAATTGGAATTTCATCAAAAACACTTCTAGTTTTTCAATTAAACCCAAAACAATCAGAAATTCAATGAATTTTTTGGAGTACTTACAAAATTCAAAAAATTCTGGAAAAAATCTGAGATGAACCTCAAAGGGTCATGAACACATAGATTTAATTTCGGAAGTTTCTGAAATTTCTAACCCTCTCTGTAAAATCGAAAATGATTTTATCTAAAATTAAAATGTAAAATTAATCAAGTTTTAATCCCTTTCATTTCATGAAACAATTAAACAAATACCAAATCATCAAAATCAATACAATGAAATGATAATTTCAACCGTATGATATATATCCAAAATGGGTTGATTTTTCATATTATATATTCATCAATTGAATATACAAATGATGAATCAATCTAATTAATTAACAACTTCATTGACACACAAATCGAATTAGATAAAATACATCAAACTTTGAGTACACTTTAGAGGCCTTTATTTAGAATCTAGTATGAATTTTACCGTGATAAAGCGCCAAATTCATACATCCGGATCCTCAAAATAATGTACATTAATCTAAAACACATAAATTGCAATATGAATAAAGAGTTCTTATATAGTAAGCGGAGAGAGCGAAATGAAATCAACTCACTCCAAGTTGACAGCCTCGTATGAATGCCTATTGGAAATCTCTCCAATTGTTTTCCGACACAGCGATGTCTCTAGATTATACGCACCCGAGGAGGGAGAATCGAATCAGAAAGGCAACTGCTTCAGAGTTGTGAGGAACAAATTGGAAGAAAAATCTTCGATTCTAGGGAGGGCGGCTTTTTTGAGAGAGAAGGGAGGCGGGGAGTTTTTTCATGAAATGAAAAACCTTGTCTCTTTTTAAATACCAAAAGCCTAATTCCATCCGTTAAGCAACTCGTTAAGAAATCAATTTAACTAGATTAGCAATTAGACCGTTATCGCTTCTAATCAAATAATGAGTCCTTTAGTGAGTTGTTTCATTTTAATTAACTTAACAAGTCAATTAAAATACTAACGAGTCACTATCGAATAACTTATCAAGTTATTCATCAATTTCAATTAACTTGAGTGATTAAACTTGCAAGTTTAACCAATTGATGTTCATCAATATATATTTGACAAATATATAAATATTGAGAGATCTGACTCACCGATATCTGAGAATCTCGTTAATTTCTTGCATGAAATATAATTCGAATATCATTTTGTATGTGTGTGGCCCACAGAGCTTAGATAATAGTAAGTTGTATAATAATAATTGACCAATTACTATTATTATAGCGATTAATTAGTAAGATCTAACAATAACTTTCATAAACCCTTAAATTATAAAATACATACAATAATATACAATTCACTAAGGTGAGCGCTTTAAGTTCCGGTAATCACATTTTAACGATACGGTAAATGAATTGATACACAATTGTTTACCCAACGGGCATAATAAAGGAATCAATTTTCATTGATTTCCAAGAAAGATCTATCAATCGCTCATAGCCTTAAATTATCATGAGAACCACTTTAGTAATTTACAATTACTAAAAGGTGAACACTAAGTTCGATGTCCGCATTTAACCAATCTAATAAATGAATTGATCTGTGATTATCCATGACGGACGTAATAAAAAGGGAATCGAGTTTTCATTTCATTTCCAACCGAGAATTCTAACACCAACGAAGAAAACTGTTTGATTCATTATTATCTACAATACTCTCCAAAGAATCGAAAAAACTTGACTCATCATCAAATGAATATATTTCATCATTACCGAAGCTTTCCATCCCGTTAAGGTTTCTAAGTCTGGAAGATGATGAAACTAGTGGAGGAAGCTTACAATCTGGGACAATGTTGATGTTATTAACAGAACTTTCAAGGTTTGAATCTCCTTGGACACCATTCGAAAATGGGTATGCATTATTATTGTTGGCTATGTTAGACAACCCTAGGCAATATTCAAGATTTGATCGGGTAATAAGGTTGTCCAATTGAGTTGGAGGAAGATTTGATGATACTGATGATGTTGGAAATAAAGGGGTTTCTTGAAAAATTGGAAGAAGTGGGCTTGCTATTTGGTTCATCATTATTAAGGAGTCCATGGGATTTATAAGGTTGCAAAGGTTTAAGATGGATTGCAATTGAGAAAGAGTGGCTAGTAAATTGAAATCATAGATCGGTTCGTGTGTCTGAGGATTGAGTCCGGACCTAATGAGCTTCTTCCTCAAATGAGTATTCCAGTAATTCTTGATTTCATTGTCAGTTCTTCCATGAAGGTGGGATGCGATAGTTGACCACCTACAGAAGCACACAAATATATTTTTTGTGAATATATTGTAAAAGTAGACGTCTTAGTAGTAGAAGTCTTAGAAGGTTATGATAATAAGAAACAAAACTATCTTGTAGTTTTAGTCAATCAATTCAGAGTAGCTTGCGTGTGACTCAAAGTGGTTGGAATAGTTAGTACATAAAATGTAGAAAACATCAATTATAGAAGAAAATCAATTAAATAATACAACCATTATTTGGAGATCCTCGGATACTAGATTAATTGACGATATTTTCAATAGAAAACATTGTAATAGATCTAATATTTCTTTTGCTTATGATATTAAATTTTAAGGTTCCAAAACTTATATGTGGCACAATTATGTGGTAGATCATATTATTAATTAATATATTTCTTAATTATAAAAAAATGTAGTTTGAGTTGTCCATACGTCAAGTGTCTTGTGAACGTTAATACTAAAATTATATAGGCCTAGGTCAAGTGTCTATAAATGTTTATATTAAAATTAATTTATTGTAGATAAATAAAACTCAATATTTTATTAATACACCCATTAAAATGTTAATATTAATCAACCATATGAAACTGAATTCAATAGTCTATGAGTAATAAGTGCTACAATTTGACATTTTATGGTTCATTATATTAGAGCATCGATCTATGAGTTGGTCAGTACTCATTGAGTACATTGTAGAAAAAATATTCAAAGTGGTACACCACTGGTAATATTTAACTTTCAAAAACAAAATGCTTAATTGAATTGCATTAGATTTCACTCTTCGATGATGCAAGTAATTTAGTAAGTAAATATAATAATCAATAATTATTAAAAATATTATTTGATATTGTAGTAATTTATTAATGACATTATTTAATAGCGATTATACTACCACATTATACAATGCTCCGAAATAATATATCAAATCAATGTACTAGACACTTTCACTTTTTGGTCCCGAAGCCAAAGAGAGAGAAGGGGGCGATGTGAGTTTTTGTATATATGGTTATAGAATCTTAGTAAATGATCAACTCCACAACTAGTGGACTAAATAAGGGGTCATTTTCCATCCCTAACAAACATACATGAAAAAAAACTAGACATTTCGACTAACATTGCGTCCAGCCATTTCCAACTTTATTATATATATATGTATATCGATTTTTTTATTACCCGTATGTATAAGAGTTCTGGATTCACCACTTCACACTCCAAATGTTCAGAGAGACATGTCGATTAGCTTATTTAGGATGGAAATAATTATACAAATGTTCCTATACTTTATCAAAAGTCAAGATTGTCATTTAAATTTGTGTTGGTGCATACTAAAATGTAATTTCTTGATTGATATTTATTTTAGATTGATATAATGATTTATACATCTCTATATATACACAATTAAGTAGACTTATATTTGGTTAGAAATATGATTTTCATTACAATGACAAATATCATGAATGCACATATATGATTCGCTTTCATTACGTAATTGTTAATTTGGTTCAAGATTGTAGGACAGCTCACCAGCCTAGATAATATATTATCACAGACACTCCCTTAATAAGGCACAAGATTGGCATTGGCCCCGAAAAGCCGGAAATATTTGTCCTTATTCTTTCGGGACAATATCGCAACAATTTTTACTTCTGGGATCATTCTCGCACATTGTGACCATTTTGTGATTAATCTATAATAATATAACTATTTGAGACCAAAGTGCACTATTCTTTCAGGATTAAATTGACAATTAACCCATTAACTTAATGTACAAATATTCTAAATATACTAAAATATATTTTACTAGTGCACTAACATCCCTTGAATTACTGTCCTTTGCATTCTTTTATAATAAAATGCATGATGTTTTAATAATTAATTTAATCAAACTTTAAGAATAATTTAATCAAGGTTAATCACAAAGATAACAATTATGATACGTAAGTTCTTGCTAGTGCACCAATTCCAATTTAAAAAATTAAGTCTTCACTTTTGAAAAATTTCAATACCATTATCTCATTTAGGATGAGTATCGAAGGATCAAAACTTCACGAGGGACCAGGAAACAGCTAACATGCTTGAAAAAAGAAAGTAGATCAAGGAAGATTAAACCAAATGCATATATATTACTATCTTACTTATTTCCATGTATGGAATGGAGGTTAATAATGGCTTCCTCTTCTTCATCAGAAAATCTCCCCCTCTTAATATCTGGGCGGAGATAGTTTGTCCAACGTAGCCTACAACTCTTCCCACACCGAGTCAAGCCTGCTCGTTTTGGAAGTGCTTGCCAACTTCCATGGCCATGTTTGTTAATGTAATCTATCAATTGTTCATCTTCTTCGGGTGACCATGGACCCTTCTTTAATCCATCTTTACTTGTACATGGAGATCTCGCCATTTCAGCTTAAAATCACAACAGAAAATGTGGGATGATATTGCATATATAATTATGAATAAGCTAAGGTATGGTTTTATAGTTGCATGTGAAATTTTGTTTTAATTTCCAAGTATGAGGTCATGGGGTTTTACTCTTGTTGCTACCTAGTATATAATAAACCTGGCAAGGAGTCAAAGAAGTTAAGAAAGTCTCTTTGGATATCTTTTTATTTTAGCAATTGGAACTTTGGAAGGCTGAATTAATTTAAAATGGATTAGGTAATAACTTCACAAGTGTCAATAATTCCAGTGTCGGACATGTGGTGTAGAGGAAGCAATCGTATCTGTGGTCATTGCAGGCAATAATTCTATACATTTGGAAACTTCATCGACCTTTCTCTCTTTCCTTCTGATAGTGTTCGTAGAATCATGTTGGTAATCTTGCATTTTATATAACCACTGCATTTGCATATATACCTCTCACTCCTTATGAGTCCCTGCGGTTTGAGGGCTGCCTAAAGCGGGTTCCTACGCATGGCTCCAAATTCGCATGCCCATAATATTTTATATATTATATAAATTGTAGTTAAGTTTAAAGCCAGAATTAGAATATAAGAAAAAGTCAACATGCGAAGTTCGAAGCCTTTACCACTATTCTTTTGTCAGAATATTTATTTTCTTTACGCTTAGCGCTTTGTTTATTTAATCTAAGATAAATCATCAGAATTTATTTTTATTTTTGTTGTAATTGAAGCTTTTTTACTTTAAGCTTTTTTAATTCAATACAATGTCCCATTTTATGTAAATAAAATTACTTTCATCATTTGGAACAGGGCCTCCATTTTGAACGAGACGGCCCTGCTCGTTATGTATGATTCCATTATTTGAGGATTACATTGTAATATCGTATAAATATACAGTACTAACACAGATTAAAACTATAATATCAAATCATTGATACCAATTCATAACAACTTGATAACATGTGTTGAAATTGACGTGAATGCCTACCACATTGGAGGATTTCAATTTGTTTGTCTATGTATTACCCTATATATGTGTTATGTATATTGGTTTATTCAAAGATTAAATAGATTGAAACTCTCTGTGAAGACTCTTAGTAGCATTGGGCTCAACTATTTCACCAAATATCGTAATCTTTTCTTCCCCATTATAGTGAAATTTCCGGGTGGCTCGCCTGCGGATTAGTCCTACCAATACCTTTAGGGATACCATGTTAAAAGATCCGATGTTGTTTACTTTCTATCTCTAACTTACGTAATTGCGGATTCTAGATCTCGCATCCGTTATAAATAAACCGGTATCATAGCTTAGATCCGATCCGCGAAGACTTTATGGGGCGGTAAAGATTTGGAAGTAGATAAGTTTAATGGGAAAATAGTTTTGTCTATGGAAAATCAAGGTGAGGGCATTATTGAAGCGAGAGGGGATCCGTCTCCTCTCTTATGAAAATCCACTCGCACCGGGTTCCGAAACTTGGAGGAGAAGACACACTCGACGTTGCTATTGTCTCTGGAGGACAAGATTATTACGGAAGTTTCGAGCGGTGAAATTGTCGGGCTGACGGGCCAAGGTGGAAAGTCCGTAGGCGACCGTAAGCTTAACCAACAAGTTGTCAAACAACGTATGTTCGGTTTCAGATATGCAGAAGGTACGAATTTTAAGAGAGACTAGATAACTAAATACTTATATTACTAGATTTGCGTAATATTGATGTTTATGTTGATGATGAGGATGGTGCCTTAATTCTGTTAGTTTCTTTACTGCATCATATGAAACTTTATGAATCTATAACTAATGGTAAAGATTCTATAACGCTTAGAAGAAATTAGAGTCATTTTCAAGTGATAGGAATTGCGACATATTTAGTGGTTCTAGTTTGGATACTCAGTCACTGGGTTATTCACGTAGTAATCGGGATTTGTTAAGGGAAAAAGAAGTTTCCAGTTAAAACAATTCAAACGGGTTTAAAACTTGGGGATGTCTCACATTATCGTATGAGAAGTGACATTGAAAACCGATTGTCCTAAGAAGAGTGGGGGCAATTTAATGCATCCGTAGTGATGTTGTTGCTGAAAGTGTAGTACAAAAATCGAGGAAGATATAGCATTAGTTGCCGATAGCTGCACATTTTACACCGATGCTGGTAATTGATTCTAGAGCATCTATCATATTTGTCCCAGAATGATTTCTAATTTAATGAAAGCAAGTAGATGGTGGTAATATTTTTATGATCAATTCTATTTGTAAAGTAGTTGGGATAGGTTCTGTGAAAATTAGAACTCATGATGGTAAGTGCAGTACCTTAGAAGATGTTAGACATGTTCCGCTGATGACGAATAATTTGATTTCACCGAGTCCTGCTTAGACAGAAGGGGTTCAGCTTTTCAAAGGAAAGGGAGCGATAAGTGTCCGCAGGTGTTTTGAGGTGATTCGAAAGGTGTTAAGTACTTTTATTTTCTACAGAGTATTACGCTCGATTCTCACACAGATCATCCGTTGTCGAGAATGATATGACTAATTGTGGCATATGAGGTTTGGTCACATGAGTGAGAGAGGATGCATTCTAGCTAGGGAAAATCTTCGAAAGGCAGGTTGAAAGACTTGGGGTTTTAGAGCACTGTCTTTGAGAAATTACCTAGCAATCTCCGAAAAGCTAATCATAGAACAAAGTGTACACTGGATTACATCTACCTGCATTGTCGGGGTCCTTTCACGCAGTTGAATCTTGAGGTCATGTATTTTCTATCGCCGATTGATGATTATTCAAGGATGACTTGGTCTTTATTATGAAGCGTAAAAGTGAGTGCTTAAGCACTTCAAGGATAGGAAGACTTAGTGGAAAATCAAACAAGGAAGGTCAAACATCACAGACCGATAACGGTCCGAGTTCCCGTTTCGCCCGAGTTTGATGAGTTTTGTATGGAAGGTATTGCTAGGAATCATACAAGAAGTATACACCTAAAGTTGTAATGGTGTAGCAAAACGTATGAACTGCATTACACTCGGGAGAGCCTCGCTGTATGCTCTCAAATGCCGGGTTGACGAGAATGTCAGGCTGAAGCGCTCACCACAATTATCCGATAAACCGTGTCTCTGCCAACGTATTAACTGAAACTCCTATCTGTGGTCTAATAAGTCTCAAGATTATACAAGATTGAGAGTCTTTGGCCGCATCGCTTATTATAATGTGAATGGTGATGTTAGAACCAAAAAGTGTTAAGCAGGTATATCTAGAGGGTTATGGCGACGGTGTGAAAGGGTATAGAATTTGGTTATCTTCTCGAGAGACGAAGTTATTCGAAAGCAATTTGCTATTTGATGAGAATTCTATGTTTAGATCAACCATCACAATCTTACAAATTCCTCAAGCGTATGTGTGTCAAAGAAAGGAGAGAGAGATTCTCGTGTTAACGGTGACAAAGTAGTAGCTCTCTTAGTCATGCCAATGAGGCGTAAAGAATGTAAGTTTCATCTCCAGATGAACATCACAAGCAGGTGGCTCTTGATCATTCCAAAAGAGTTATCATACCTCATACGAGGTATGGTTAAGTAGGATATGTTGCATTTTCTTTATGGATTGTGAGGAAATTCATCCTCACGATCCGCTTACAAAGAAGTTGTAACTAGTATTGAGTCGGGCCCAACGGCTTGCTTCCCCAATGGGAGATGAAATGGAATCACTTCAAAAGAATTAGACTTGGAAATTGGCCAAGAACCACAGAAGTTAAAGATTGGTTATTTGCAAGTGGATATTCAAGAAGAAAGAAGGGTTGTCACCAGATGATGGGGTACAATATAAAGCTAGAATGGTTGTTGTGAGGGTTCACTAAAGGGAGGGAGTTGACTGGCTACAATTTAGATATTCTCGCCCGTAGTCGACATACTCTATCAGGCTTGTCAGAAGTTGCAACATCAGACTGAGCCTGAAAGCAAATTAGATGTCAGACAACTTTCACATGGAGAGTTGAAGAAGAAATTTATATGACCCGCTAGATGGTTTCCTTGGGTGAACTGAAAAGGAAACCATGTTTGCGGTGTCAGTTAAGAACATTTGCATGGTCTGGGCAAATTCTCCGAGGGCAAGGTACAAGAGATTCTGATACTACAAGATGTAGATTGGTATTCGAGAGTCCATATGACACCAGTTTACTACAAATAAGGTTTGTGGATGGTTCCTCATCTATTTAGTTCTGTAAGTAGATGATATGTCGATAGCTAATAGCTGAGAAGTCCGATATTCAAAAGCTGTATGGTTTATTTAGCGCTGAAGTTGAAATGAAGGATCTAAAGGTGCAAAGAAAATTTTGGGTATAGAGATATTTAAGGATAGAAATCAAGAAGCTTTTCTTATTGGCCAGAAAAGGCTATGTTGAGAAGATCCCTATCTGCATTTGGTATGATCACGCTAAAACAAATTGAAACTTTACTTCTACAAATGTGCGCCCTGTTGTTGCATTTAACACCCAAATCATCTTCTGAGAAGGTATACATGGAACGTTGCACTCATGCTAGTGTAGTTGGAAGTTTGATGACGCTATGGTCTCAGATTTTCAGACTCGATCTGCACATGCCGTTAGTGTTGTTTAAGAGGTTCATGGGTCAATTTCGGAAAGAACATTAGGTCGCGAATAGGATTTTTTGCTATCTCGCAGGTACCTCTCTCGATATTATTCCTGCTATCGCGGGTTAGTGCTTAATTTATGGATACTCCGATTCCGACTAAGGCCGGGAGATGCAGATGAGGAAGATCTGCACGATTATGTATTTACTCTGTGGTTCTGTGAGTCGAGGCTACGCCAAGTAATCTGTAAGTGACTTCTGCCTGCCACTCAGTATATGGACACTTACGTAAGTCGCTAAGGTGTATTTGGTCGAGAGAACTAGTTAGTGATCCGCTGCCATCACGATCAAAGCATTATATATTAGATAGTCCGGAAAAGTAAATATTTTTAACTAAGGATGAAAGTTCATCATGATAGACGGCACATCATGTACATATCATTTTCAGAGGTGATAAGAGAATTAAGGTAAAAAAGTGGGTACTGCATAACCTAGTCGGATATGTTTACGAAACTGCTCAAGCAGAAAGCAAGTTTTAGCATTGTCCGACTTGCCGAATCTTCGAGGCCGCAGAAGCTGCCCGCGACCGGGCAACGCCCGTGCAGAAGCGCATGGCAGCATCTGCGACATCTATTCACTTTCTCGAGCACATCCGTACTTTTAGTACATCCGTGCACTTTGGGGAAGTTTTCATGATCTCGATATCCGTGGGAAGATTCAAGCCAAGGTGAGATTTGTTGAAATTGACGTGAATGCCTACCCACATCTGAGGACTTCAATACAACTACATGCTAAAAAAAAAATTTACTTTTCGGTCGGTGTATGGACCTGAGATAGTATAAATAATTTCGATAATATTATTTCGTAAATTATTTGATCCGAATTCATTTATAATTTAGTAGTACAGCCGGGAGAATTCGAAAGCGTTTAGATCGCCTGGGCCGCTCGATAGCTCGGACTAAGGTGATTTCTCACAACTCCCACATGGGTTTTTTCATGACTCAGAGCTAAGTTATCATCTCCATCCTTTCTCTCATAAACACAAATATCTCCTTCCTTCTAAGTAGCTTGGCCGAGACCCCTGCAAGAGCAAACCCAAAATTTTTCTTCCATTTCTTCAATTTTGTTGCATATAAAGATCCTAGTTGATAGTTAAGGTTTCCTTAAAGATCTTCCCTACCATTTGAGGTAAGAAATTAGAGTTTTGGTTGATTTTTCTTGGTTGACTTTTGGTTGACTTTTTCCATAATTTAATTTTATGTTGTTTTGGTGTCAAGTTATTGGATGCTTATGATGTATAAGGGATGCATTCATTTACTTGTAGGTACTTGAGGATGTTATGTTGTCAAGTTGACTTTTCTAGGTTTCAAGTTGACTTATTGGTTGATATTTTTATAAGACTTTAAATGTGTAGGGAGTTTAATTGGGACCTTATTATAGTTGTTGTGATGTTAAAATTGTGATTTAAAATTTGATTAAAGTGGGATAGTTGAAAAGTACGATTTGTAAGTTGAGTTATAATTCCATATTTTGGAGTATAGGTCATAATTATGGACTCGAGGTTAATTAGAATGACTTATAAGTTGATTCAAATGTTAAAATAATAAACGTGGAATTCTAACGGGAGATCGACACAGTCCGACGGATTATTAATTGTTTTATCCGTCATTTTAGACCGTTTAGAAATAGTTCCACTAAGAGTCAGAAAGGTCTTCTAGAACGCAGTATCAGAGTAGGTCTTGATATTACTTCATGGGTGCTTTTGTTAGGCGTTGATCGTGGAAAGGGTAGTTACCGTGATTGTGTCCTACAAATTTTGTAGACTAGAGGTGAGTACTTATCTTTACCTGGGTGTTACTTCACGCATTTCACTTTAAATTTGTGAACATGTTATCAGGTAATGATTATGTGAGAATGACAATATGTCAATGCGGTTATGATTGCGGAGAATGATATATGTAATTGTTGTATGATTATGTGTGATTCATTTGTGTGAGCCATGATATGATTATGATTATATTCGGGCGCTGAGATTTCTGGCCTTGTCGGGCGGTTGTGTTTGATTTATGATTGTCGATATTTCCAGTCAGGTGCTCGGATATCGTTTGGGAGCATAGTAGCTGGTTATT
The DNA here is from genome assembly GCA_019722365.1 of Lithospermum erythrorhizon. NCBI lineage: Eukaryota > Viridiplantae > Streptophyta > Magnoliopsida > Boraginales > Boraginaceae > Lithospermum > Lithospermum erythrorhizon. The sequence goes on from JADFUC010001642.1 coordinate 28,071, forward strand.
GAGAGGTGATGGTTAGAGTTACATGACTTGAGGTGACTCGGTATCGTGGATTTGACCTATGTCGATGACAGGGTTGTGACTCTCCTTCCTCAAGTGATATGAGAGGTGATTGGCCTATACTTCGTATATGTGCAAATGGGAGATCTATTGTCACTTTGTTATGTGCATTATTGATGTTGGCCTTATACTGCAAGGCAAGGAGAGATTTATTGTCACTTTGCTATGCGCATTGTCACGCTGGCCTTTATACTTGTATATGTACAACTGAGATCTATTGTCACTTGCTATGGGCATTGTTGATGTTGGCCTTGTACACGGTATAAGTGGCATGGTTATTAGCGATTTATCTATTCTGTGTAGATCGATTGGAGTATATGCATTAGAGGGTGGTATATTTGTTGAGATATGATAAGATGATCAGTATAGTCGCTGCTGAAGTCTCTATGGATTTCATTCCTGGATGCTTGTGCCTTATCGAGACCTTCTATTCTATCTTGACATGTTTTGCCCGAGACCGCTTTGGGAATCTTATTGTATGACTTTATTAGGTAGTCCCGATATATATATATCTACGATTTTATTCATGTTGGGCTATTATAATATTGTCCGTCTGCCTCAGACGGTAAGTCTACCCCCGTGGTCAAGTGTTCTCTCAGTTTCAAGTAGCCTACACCCCTTTTCTATGGGCGATTTTTATTTGTGCCAAAGCTGGATGACGGCTAGTTGGAGCCACGAGGCCGTTTGAGAGTTTGTTCCATGCTAGTGAGTATCATGTAAGGGTGAGGATCTCACAAATTTCCCATTTTTGATGCGTTGTCAATCAAGGTCGATCATTGTACTTTATTTTCAAACTTTAGCCTTGTTGGCGCTACTTTGTATTCGAAAGTACAAGATTTCTATTTCTCTTTTGTAGCCTTGCCGGCATTACTATTGGGATATGTTGTATATATGGGAGTTGGTTGTTGATATGACCCGATGGATTGTAAATTTTAAACCGTGATTAGTTTGAGAATATTAATGCAAATCAAATCTTTTTTGGATGAAACGAGTAGCTTTTAAATCGAGTCGTGCCCATCGGTTTGGGTGACTCTCGTGTTCCGATTATAATGATTCTCACCTAGGCCACCTCAAGTGGTCGCTAATTTTGGTATCGAGCTTACGCTGCATTACTGGGTTATCTGGTGGGCGGTTGTGTGTCGACTTGTTTCGCCAAGGCGAAAGTGATGTATTTTGTTAAAAGTCTCAGTCCTTTTGTTGCATAGACCGCCGAGGATGCCACCGGAGAAGTACGAGAGATGTCAGATACGTGGCCGACTACTTTGATGTTTATCCGTGTAGGCTAAGCAGATCACTAGGTTCGTAGATGTTGACGGGGAGAGTACGTCAATGATTTCATCATGGTTTTACCAGCTTCCATGCCGTGAGGAATGCAGCCTCAAGATGGAAATGGAGTTAAAGTAACTAGAGGCGTAGTGGACGAGGAGGAGTCGACTGAGACTTTCGCCCGGCAGTTTCCAACTCTGTAGTTCAAGCAGGACGGACCAAGGTAGAAGCCGCCGTGAGGCGAGTTATTTCTTTGCCCGGCAGCTTGTTCGAGTTATTCCTAACGCCTCTGCATACCGCGAGATCCGCGGGTCTAGTACCGGTCCGCAGGTATCCGCTGTTACCACTGGGTGGGTCGATCGCGGTGCCAGATTGCCGTGGAAGAGGCGGTCAGCATGTTATCGATTCTAGAGCGTGACATCTCAAGGAAGGGATTACCCCGCCTGTAGGGAGGTGTTAGTACTTCAAAGACTGGGCCTACCGCCGTGAGGCGTGGCATCGTGAATCAGCGCGGTCGACGGCGTACCAAAGGAGGCCGGGATACATGGAGCCGGAGGACCCGTGAGGAGAGCCGTAGCAGGCCGAGCGAACCTGGTCGAGGCGTATTCTACCAAGCATTTCATCGGGAGGCACATTTATACCTCCTCAGAGCGGTGACAAGTACATTATTCTTTAAGTGCTGACATATCAGCCAGAAAAGTCATGATTCTCACTGCATTCTTTGTTTCTAGTTTTATTTCTCGCATTATCTGTGATGTTGTGTGCCTTGCATGTTCCACTTGAGATTGCGACACCAGTAGGGAGGTCGGCTGCGGTTAGATCAGAGACTTTCCTTTGATCAGATGCGGGTCATTAAGTTGTCCGTCGATTTACTTCCATTTGAGCTTCGATTTTGACCTATCCCCGGTATGGATTGGTTGGGAAAAACATCATGCCAAGTATTGATTGCCATCGAAGGAGATTACTTTGTTGATTCGGGAGACCAGATATTCATTTATAGAGATGCAAAGATTTTGCTTCGAAGTTTTGTATCAACAATGAGTGTTGTGGAGGCTGATTCCGTAAAGGGTGTATCGGGTTCTTGGGGTACGTGGTTGATTTGAGTAGGGAAACGAGCAAATTAGAGGATGTGCGGTTGTTAGAGAGAGTGCCCGAGGATGTCTTTCCCGAGGACTTACCGTCCCTTCTGCTGCAGTAGGGAGATCGAATTTCATGGCCGAAAGCTTGTCTCGGTACGCACTACTTTCTTCCGCCGCATCGGATGGCTCCACGAGTTACGTGAATTGCGGACCTGGGCCATGTGGAGTTGTTGGAGAAAGGATCTACGAATCGAGCGTATTCCTAAAAATCAATTTTGTTTTTGAAAAGAAGGATGAGCCTGGCGAGGCCGCGCATCGACTATGTATCGGTTGAATAAAGTGACTGATAAGAACCGACACCATTGCCTGTAATTGACGCATTTGATCGCACCGAAGATGCCAAGGTGTTCTCGAAGATTGATTTGCGGTCCGTTATCACGCTTGAGGATGAAAGGGGAGGATATTCAAATCGCCTTTCCGATCTCGTTATGATATTAGAGTTTATAGTGATGCCATTTGGTTGACGAATGCACCGGCAGCCTTTGTGGATTTGATGAACCGGGTGTTTTGGGAGTATTTGGACATGAGTTTGTGGTGGTATTCATTGATGATATTCGATTATATTCTAGAGGGGAGGAGGAGTAATGAGAGGCATTTTGCAAATTGTGTCGAGGAGCTTCGAGACAAAGACCAAATAGAGTGCCAAGTTTTCTAAATGTGAGTTCGGATGGCGAAAGTGCACTTGGGTCATGTGGATTGGCTAGGGAGACAAAGGATCCAATGTAAGGTGAGGATGTGAACATCGGGAACGCCCCACAAGTGTGACCGAGGTTAGGAGTTTCGTGGTTAGTCAAGTTACTACAAGAGATTCATCAAGAGTTCTCTTTGATCATGACGCCCATTGACCAAAGACCGTAGTGCGGTTCCGCTTTATTTGGGATGATGATTGTGGGAGGATTCCTTCCGGTATTAAAGGGAAAATTGACCACAAGGGCGATACCGCCTGGTTCTCGAGGGCTACGTGATTTATAGCGATGCTCGGATCGTGGTCAGTGTGTTTTGATGCGTAATGGGAAGCGTGATTGCCTATGCTTCCCGACAATTGAGGAATCATGAGAAGAACTATCCGACCCATGATTCGAAAGAAGGCGATAGTTTCGCGGTTAAATTGTGGAGACATTATCTCAGATAGGGTTAAAGCGATTTTTACTGATCATAAGAGTTTGAAATATCTTCCAACGCAGAGAGATCTGAATTTGAGACAGAGGAGGTGGATGGAGTTCATCAGTGATTATGACTTGACTATTGAGTACCATCCAGGGAAGGCCAATGTAGTAGCTGATGCACTGAGTAGGAAGGGGAAATCAGAGGACCCAGAGAGACAGATGAAACAAATGTGAGTTGATTTTGATGTCGGTGAAGATTGAGATTTTCACGATATGAGTTCACCTCAAGGTTATGGATCAAATCTTAGAATTACAAAGAATGAGATGAGAGACCGCAGGTTATCGCAGGGATGCGGTGAAACGGGCTCTAGACTGCATTTCATTGATGAGAGTGGAGCCTCGAGGACGAATGGCAGATTGCGGTGTACCCTATCTCGATGAGTCGAAGTGGAGATTCTTTGATGAGGCTCATAATACTTCCTAAAGTGCACCCGGGTAGCACAGCACCGTGGATTTGAGGTTGATGACGGGTGGCCGTGGAATGAAGAGAGAGATCGCATAATTCGTGGCTATGTCCTGTCGCATCACAGTGAAGGCCGAGCATAGGCATCCGCGGGTTTGTTGCGACTTTCCTATTCCCCGAGTGGATACGAGAATATCACCATGGACTTCGTGTTTGGGCTTCCTAGGACGCTTGAGGCGATACGATGGGATTTTAAGATCGTGGAAGCATCAAGTCGGCTCATTTCCTACCTATCAGATCTACAGATGGGCCTGAGAGACTAGCGAAGATCTATGTGGATCAGATTGTGAGGTTGCACGGGGTTCCGGTGTCGATCATTTCGGACCGCGACGCTAGATTCACTTCGAGGTTCTGGAGGGGTTTCCAGGAGCACCGGGGACTGCAGTGTGAGTTGAGCACATCTTTCATCCCCTGCATGTATGGGCACCGAGAGGACGATACGGACATTGAGAATATGTCTGGCTTGTGTTCTCAATCCTCCGGAATTTGGACGCATGAGTTGCCCAAGATAGAGCCCGCCTTACAACAACAGCCTTCCATACTAGCATCGAGATGGCACTTTTGGAGGCATCAGAATGGGCGGAGGTGTCGTGACTCCAGCTTGTTAGAATGAGGTGAGAGAGGAAAGTTTACGGCTCCGAGTTGGTCGAGAGTTCACAAGTAGGAAATAACTGCTGATTCAAAGAAAGATCCGAGGACAAATTGTGATAGACAAAAGAAGTATGCATCTAGTAGACTTGGTTGCTTGAGGTCATGAATCGGTGGTGTTCCCTCGAGGGTATCTCCGTGGAAGGGAGTATGTGTTAGTAGCAGTTGAGTCCTCAAGTATATTGGACCATATTTGAGATCCCTGAGAGTTGGCTCGTATTTATCGGTTGGCGTTGTTTCCGAAGTTTGGATGGGGATTCATACCGTGGTTCCAAGTATCCTATTTGAGAAAGTATATCCCCTCGACGTAGTCAGATATTTTAGCTCACTCCGTGAGTTTCGGTGGCGGACCTCACGTTGAGGAAAGACCGTAAAATTCTAACCGGAGCAGGTTTTGAGGAGTAAGGTAGTGGCAGAGGAAAGTCCCGTGGAGGAATCGTAGAGGAGGCCATCGGGGAACGGAGGGATTTAGGATGAGGAACTGCTACTCCGCAATTTTTCGAGGAGATGAGTTGGTATTTGCTTATTTTGTATGATATTTGATTTGTGTTATAATTTGTTCTTCTTGTTATTTGAGGGTCATATATCAAGGTCGAAATTTATTAGAGTGGTAGATTGTAATAACTCAAGCATTAAAAAAATTAAATTCTCGGTCGGTATGGACCTGATATAGTATAAATAATATAATAAGATACTTTTCCCATAAATTATTTGAGCCAATTACATGAGGCAATTTTAGTAGTAAATACGCCCGAAGTTATGTTAGATCGCTCGGCCGGCTCCGATAGCTCGATTCGGTTATGGATTTCGGCACAAACTCGTAAGCCATGACTTAGAGCTAAGTTATCATCTTCCATCCTTTCTTCATTAACACAAATATCTTCCTTCCTTTCCATAGCTTGGCCGAGACCCCTCGGGAAGAGCAAACCCAAAAATTTTTTCTTCCATTTCTTCACTTTGTTGCATATATAAAGATCCTCGAAATAAGTTAAGGTTTCCCCAACATCTTTCTACGCATTTTGAGGCAAGAAAATAGAGTTTTGGGTTGATTTTTCTTCCATTTCTTCAATTTTATGTTGTTTCTAAGTTGTTAGATGCTATGATGTATATAAGGATTTAATCTTAAGACTTAGAGGTCGTTGAGATGTTATGGTCGGGTCGACTTTTCTAGGTTTCAAGACTTATTGGGTTGATATTTTATAAGACTTTAAATGTGTAGGGAGTTTAATTGGGACCTATTATAGTTGTTTCGTGATGTTAAAATTGTGATTTAAAATTCTGATTAAAGTGGAGTTAGGTTGAAAAAGGCGATTTGTAAGTTGAGTTATAATCTATATTTTGGAGTATAGGTTGTTAATAATGACTTGAGGGTTAATTAGAATGACTTATAAGTTGATTTGAAATGTTAAATAATAAGTGGAATCTAATCTGGGAGATCGATCATCAGGTCCGACGGGATTATTAATTCGTTGTTTTATCCGTCATTTTAGACCGCTTAGAAATAGTTCCACTAAGAGTTGGTAGCGTGTCTTCTAGAACGCAGGTTTTGTAGTAGGTCTTGATATTACTTTACGGTAAGCTATAGGCTGATCGTGGTGCGGCAAGCATCGTGATTGTGTCCGCGAAATTTTTTGTGGTAGCTAGCGAGGCGAAGTACTTATCTCAATGGTGTTACTTTTAACGATTTACTTTAAATTTTGTGAACATGTTAATGGTACGATTATGTGAGAATGATGTACATGCCATTGTATTATGATTATGAGAGAATGATATACATGAAATTGTTGTATGATTATGCGATCTTATTTGTGTGAGCCATGATATGATTATGTGATTATATTCGGCATTGAAGATTGCTTGGAGGTAAGTAATAGCTTGAACTCCCAACTTATATTTCTAATTTTGTGGCCTTGTCGGCACTGTTGTATTTATGTGGCCTTGTCGGCACTTTTTGGTATAAGCTCAGGGTCTGGCTGGCAAGCTGTGTTTGACTGCCATTGTGAGATGTTTGAAGCGTGTTTGGATATTGTTTGGGAGTAGAGAAGTTATGAGAGGTGATGGTTAGAGTTATGTATGACTTGAGGCGATTTATATCGTGGATTCGACCTATGTCAGGATTTATTGTGGTCAGTGATTCTCCTTCCTCAGGATACGAGACGCCGATCGGCCCATATTTCGTACAGCAAAGGAGAGATCTATTGTCACTTTTGCTACGCGTATCAAGGATGTTGGCCTTATAATCGGGTATATGGAGATCTATTGTCACTTTGCTATGTGCATTGTTGATGCTAATTTTATACTCGGTATATGCAATGAGGAGATCTATTGTCACTTTGCTATGGGCATTGTTGACGTTGGCCTTATACTACGTATAAGGCAAAGGTTATTAGCTTATTTATCTATTCCTCGCGGGTAGATGGATTAAGTATATAAAGACAAAGGGTGGTATAGGAGATATGAGAGATGGCAAGCATGACTGGGAAGATAATGTTGTTGAGTCTCTATGATTTCACTGATGTTTGTGTGCCTTATCAGACCTTCTATTCTATCTTGACATGTTATGCCTGAGACCTTTGATTCTTATTGTATGACTTTATTAGGTAGTTCGGATATATATATATATATATATACGTATTTTATTCATGTCACATATAATATTGTCCGTCTGCCTGCATGGTGTTCACCCCTTGTGTTAAGTGTTCACTAAGCTTCGCATCTTACACCCTCGCCATGCGGCTGCATTTTCGCTTGTGCTGTCGACGGCTAGTTGAGCCAGAGGTCGCTGGAGAGTTTGTTCGAGGGTAGGTGAGCATCGGGTGGCAAAGGATCCTCGCTAAATTGGATTTTGATGTGTTGTCAAGTGTTTTTGATCGTTGTACTTTATTTCTCAAACTTTAGCCTTGTCGGCAGCTTGTCACTTTCTATTCTCGAAAATAAAGATTTCATTTCTTTTGTAGCCTTGCTGCACATCATGATTGATATGTTGTATATATGGAGTTGGCTGGTTGAGCAGACCCGATGGATTGTAAATTTTAAAAACCGTGATTATTTTGAGAATATTAATGGAAATCAAATTTTGGATGAAAACGAGTAGTTTTAAACCGAATGCCCATCTGTTTGGTGACTCGTGTTCGGATTATAATGATTCTCACTCGTGGCCGACTGCTGGTCGTTACATTCAATTTGTTTGTTATGTGTTACCCATATATAGGTTTATTCCCCTGCACTAAATAGTTTTGAAACTTGGTAAGACTCTTGCAGTATTAGTTCAACTATTTCTACCAAATATTGTAATCCGCTTTCTTCCTCATTATAGTGAAATTTCAGTGGCTCGCCTGATTAGTCTTAACACACGTTAGGGACAAGCATGCTAAATTTGCGTTATTTAATTTTCTTTTGTATTTCCTTTATTTAATTTTGTTATCCTAGTTTTGCATATGTTATAACAACATGACTATAGTCAAATTGTAAAAACCGTAACGACTGCTAATAAACAAATTAAAATGTGAGATTATTAAATTTATTTCACGCAAATTTCAGAACCCACTCAAATATTTTAAGGTCCTAATGATTATGTTCTGGTTGGGCTTGTCGAACGAGTTAAAAACGAGAAGTAACGATCGAATTAAAACGTGCGGACTTTCACCGTTTGGGCTATTGGGCCCAACCCACTTAAACCTAATTTTTTCTTCCCTTCTTCTCCAGCCGTGAACCGTGAGGAGTCCTCACTATTTTTTGATTTTTCTTCTTCAATTTTCTCCCTCAATCCTCAAGCTTTGGAGCTAAAATTTTCGAAGAGTTTCTCCTCATCATCCTCGTCGCTTGCTGCAAAAAAGGTGCGAGTATTTTGAGTATTTTGTGAAATCTCCCAACTTTGACTTTGTTGACTTTTGGTATTTTAATTTTATTGCTCCAATTGATTCTTCGGTTGTAAATTAGTTATTATTGGAGTTGAAATATTGTGTTTGATGTGAAATTTTGATGTTTTAGGGTCATGACTTTGAACTTTGGGTTGACTGTGGATTTGGATATATTATTGAATAGAATTATTGTCTAGGCTTAAACTTATAACATGTGAATTGATAATGATCATATTTGGGGTAGAAAGTGTTATAGTTGAATTTACTGGTGATCGGGTTGACTTTCAAAAATGTGTGGTGGTTGAATTTACAATTAAGAATTATAAGTAACAGTTAAATCAAGTTGGAAATTTGAATAGGATATGTCGATTATCTAATTTAGTCCGGTATCGAGGGTTGTCACCTAAATTGTTATTGAAACATAGTTAGTAATTCACGTAAGTTAACAATTTTATAATCGAAATGGGTTAAAAAGTCTAGTATTTAAATTAGATAAAGGATTTAAATGGTTACGAGTTGTGATTATATTTTCTAAATGTTTCTGCCTGCATCTCGTGATGTGGGAAATGTAGGATCGACATTGATCGCTTGGGCGCTAGTGGTACTTCAGCTAAGGTGGGGATTTGTCACTGCTTGTTATCTTGTTTATGTTTGGGTGTAGTGGTATGGTGTTGGTTGTGACAATAAAATTCGTGTTATGACTTATTCGTGTGTATAGCGTGGACTGTGAATGTTGACTTGTATGGTATTTATTTAGATGCATTACGGTGTGTTTATTGAGGGTATTTATGTTTGAGTATATTTATGTTTAAGTAATTTTTGAGTATGTTTTATGTTTTTGAATGTACTATGCCCCGAGTATATTTTGTTATGGACGATTCCGGAGTATACCTATGTTTGAGTATAGGTTTTGTACGAATTTATTGTATTGTGTGTTGCGAATGCTACATCGAGACTATTGTGTGATGGTTGTGTGTCGATTACTGTATGTGTGATTAGTGAATTGTTTGATTTGAGGATGTTGAGATAACGCATGCTCAAGCAGAGCCGGCTGAAAAGGATATGACGATGTTGTTAGAATCTAGTATGAATTTCATTTGTGATAAGGATCCTCAAAATGATATAAATTTGATCTAAAACACATAATTAAGAATTATGAATAATGTAGACTTACAAAGTTGGATGCCAATGAAGCTCATCAACACATTCTTTCACGAAGCCTTTGAATCTAAATTTGAGTACTCAAATGTGTAGCTCTAGTTGGCTGCACACTGTGAGAGGTTGAATCCTACATTTATGTTTGCTAGAACACGAAGTTGATTGATGAAAATCAAAGAAGAATTTTCACCCTTCCTCAACATTTCTCGCCATATGGAGGGAGAAATGGAGAGGCTTTGTTTTCATTTCATGAAAACATATTATGATGTGAAAACCTAATAAGTTTACTTTATATATGTCAAACTTAAAGCCCAACCAATAGCTTTAATGAAATGAATTGCTAAGTTTAATTAAACTGGCAAAATCAAACACTAACAAGTTGTTAATAGTAATTCAACAAGTTACTAACAAGCTCAATTCAACGCATCGAATTAATTCAATTGAGTACTAATTAATTGATTCAATTTATATTTTACATTATCAATGTAAAAAATCCATCGAGAATATTCGTTGATTACAATCAACTCTCAATTTAGCAATGTAGTTTAATTTCATACATGAAATATAATCCAACGCCACTGTATGTATGGACCTTCTAGGCTCGATAATAGTAAGTTGCAATAAATAATTGACCAATTACTATTATTAACGATTAATGAGCAAGATCTGGCAACGCTTCATAACCCCCCAAATTATCAATGAGAACCCAAACTAGTAATATACACATTAAGCGAACACCAAGTTCCAAAGAATCAACATTTAATCAACCCGGTAAATGAATTGATACACAATTGTCCCAACGGCATAATAAAAAGGGAATCAATTCTCATTGAGCTCCAACACCCGACTTGCCCGGACGACAATACCTTATACCTTTATCGCGACGATCTCAATGTAGGCCAACTAAGGCAAGAAGTGTGTCATGAAACACCCACAAATTTCTTTTACTTGAGTATGAATTGGGCCAAGCATTTATGGCGTCTCATAAACCACCGCATTTCAAATGCGTGAGGCTCGAGATCTTCCTTGTATATCAAGGACGGATAAATCCCTCCCAATATATCAACATCTATCGTTATACTCACTGTGTGACCCAACATATGTCGTTATAATCCCCGCTTAAGGTAGACGTTTGGTCATAGTCAAAGTACAGAGCTTATATAACACAGATAGTTATATATCGTAGGTCTAAGAATTTAAATCCCAAAATTCTAAATAAATATCATAGACGTAGATATACATATTCTTATGAATGCTTCGTCATGCCAGCCTCCTGGGCCAATGTAATCGTACCACGGCCTATGTTTCTAGGCTTGGAAGAGGTGTTATCAACAATTCATGTTAGTCATTTGATGCTTGTCACCCTAACTATCAACATCTCACCAAGGCCTTTGGCTATCCTATGTTTCTAAAGCCAAGAGGTGTTATCAACAATTCATGTTACCTCTCAGAGTTGGCTAGACCAACCTAGGGATTTAACTTTTCACTCATTGAGGATACAATACATGTATATTTTTATACTTTCAACGGCATGTGAATAAATAATGGGTAACTATATGAACAGAATCACGATTCATGTGTAGTTTAGTTATCAATGTAAGATTACAACACAAAAGGAACTTTTGTTTTAATTAATTATTTTAACTTATTCCGTAAAAGTGAATGAACTAGCTCTCATCGAACTTTGCCACGTTAAGTTCCTTCATAAAGAGAACTAGAATTTAATCTATTATAGATTTCAATCACTCAGCTTCATGACATTTTTAAACTTAACAATGCTAAATGTCATGCACACTCACATATATCTAATGTGACTTATCATATAGCATGTGTCAAATATATGTAACTGTCCACAAATGTACAAGAATTCTAATCGCTACTATACCTCTAAGGTTGTAGGAAGATTTTCAACATTTAGTGTATAAAATCATTTTATGCAAATATGTTCTACTAACCCTTAAGGAACTCAAGGTTCTTCATCACTCTTGGATTCTTATTGATTTTCATCAAGTATCAAAGTGAGGAATATAACTCCATTATACCAATCTTGTTTACAATTTTAGATTCTAGTAGTATAGAAACTTTCTTTTACATTCTCGCCGATTGGAGTTCCAATAACAACAATGTCAAGTATCTACTATCGCCGATCATTACTTAGGAACATTCTTTGGATAATCTTGCTTATATCCACATGTTACAACTGGTGGAATAACAATAAGAAAGTTTGAAATAAACACATACGCTCAACCAATAAATATATTTAATATTGGTTTTCAAACTAAATGTATGATTAAACGCTCATTCATGATCGATTGCTCATTTAATGAGAATACATTTATTACTTATGATGATTCACCATCCAGAAAGTAATATAGTACGGGCCTACTCTCGACGAGTCACCATCCAGAAGATAAAATAGAGCTTTATACTCAACCCATGTATTCACATCTTATTTCACTTAAACGACTCGTCATTTATCGAGTATTATTTATTCATGTTGTCATTTGTATCACTGCATTTAGCTTTAAATGCATCAAGAGTGGATACTTCTTGATATAACTGAAGGGTTCTAATACTGGATTGGTATCTCCTACGGAGCCACTTGAATGCATTCAAGTCACATATTTATTTCCACTATTTGTACTTCATAATGAAGACTCTATATGTACAATAAATTGCAACACTATAGTGGATGGAAATAAATACCTACCTTTCAGGGGTTATGTATTAAAATGACTCCCCATATCAACTTTGGATCTAAGTTAAATTATGTCTACCACAAAGGATATAATACTAACTTATCCTATACTAGACGCTTCAAAGTTTGTTTATCAAAACACAACTCTCGAAGGTTCTCTACGCTAACATGAATAAATTAATTCTAAAGGTATATGAAAGTAACCTAATATGTGAAATTATTTCATCTCTTTGTGTCTCAAATTTTAATTTAAACACAATCCTTACTTGTACTCACTCAACTAATGACACATCTAAGGTTAGAATGAAATTATCTTGGCATTTAAATCGAAGATCTCATCCATTTGCAGGTTTTAACTTCATTAAACATAATTGCTCAATTACGATCTTAACAAGTACGCTTTAAGATTATTGAATGATGTCTCATTCTTCGGATTTGATAGATCATTTATATCGATGATACTGACTGTAATCCTTGATAGTATTCATATGGTCCTTTCCATACCCTTATCAACTCTAACGTATCATTCAATGATTCCTCAAATTAATTAACTTGTATGTAAACATACAAATCCACTTAGAATAGCGAACTCCTCCCACTAAGTCTAGTAAGTAGTCGCCTTAGTTCATCTTTCAAGATTATACTCAAGTCTTCTTTCTTTTATTTAACTTGTATGTAAACATACAAACTTTAATTTAGACTAGTGAATCTCCCACTAAGTCTAGTAAGAGTTGACTTAGTTCATCTTTTCAAGATTATACTCAAGTCTCGCTCGAGTCATTATCCATAAGTATTATTCAATCTTTGTTGTTCAAGGCTTCCTCTTAAAGAAGAGTAGAGTAACGTTTTCCTTAATCGGACCACCCCGATATGGAAACGCAAGTCAAACGCGACACTCTTTCTACCTACAAGTGCAAAGAAGATATTTTAGAATCCCAACCATCTTCATGGAGGATTTAAAACCTGTGCCTATAACGTAGTCGCTATCATTACACAAGAGTTCGATAAATCTTTTGTATCTTGTTCTGCCTATTTTATGTTTTGGCCTATATCCATGATTAAATCATGAAGTCAAAACTAGTGTTCTTTACACGATAGCCCGCCTACACATTGCTGTTTTGACAACAAAATTATTTGAGATATGAGATTTAATCAAATCTCTCTTTCAATTCTTAAATGTTACTTAAAATCCTTCTTTCTATGCTTTAAAGTTCGAAATAATGAAGCGAATCATTAACTTCAACTTATAGTTCCATGTTCACTCAACTGCATAAGGACTTGGAGAACCGAATAGATAACTTTTTAAGCTTATTTGGTTACATATGCTTTAAAGTTCAAAATAATGAAGCGAATTCATTAACTTCTAACTTATAGTTCCATGTTCAATTAACTGCATAAGTGAGGCTTAGAATCGAATGTATAACTTTTGCTTTTATTTGGTTACATACCATGCTTTTTGTTTCATCATAATTCATGAACCATGTTCATCATGTGTTAAAGAAACTAAATAATAATTATTATGTCCTCGAAATGTAGATAATAATAACATTCAGATCATTCAATAGTTTTTCTCAAAGAACATCAAACTATTTATTATTATTTAAGGCTTGTTTGGTGGTTAAGAGATGACATATCGGGTCTTCATAGCATCATCACCTTTGACGAATCAAACAATTATCCTCAATCATATCATGACTTTGTTCACTTGAACCAAAGTTCATGGAACGATGAACATGATTGAATCAAGTCTTAAATGGCATTTAAAGTTTTATCCTCTATTAGCATACAACTGACAGAATGGTTGAAGGAGATCACGTTGTAACACTTTATTATCAACAAGTCATTCGATTTCTTCCAACTTATTTTATTTCACATTATAAAGTCATGCATTTAGTTTGCCCAATGAATGATGACTAGGTAAACTTAATGTGCCAAACATAATAGGAAATATGCAACTTAATATAAACAGTATAGTTCAAAATAATCCATACGTATTTACAAAATGAATTGTAAATATAATAATTCGTATTTCCAAATTTCACAAATGAATACCAAGGTATCAAGTTCTTACTATACTGACTCAAACGGAATGATCGTGAGCTACATTTTGAACTCAAGTATAATAGTAGGTTATCAACCAATTACGTAAACTAATATGGAAGGTACCAAAGTCTATTATGCCCAGATTCGAATCCACAACACCGCATACATTTTGAATCCAAAGATAATAGTAGGTTACCAACCAATCACAAAACTACATAAATCTTGGGTCACTAGCATACTCATACAGTGATGCCACCCGACTTTGTATCTACAAACCGGTTAAGCATACCAATTAAACCAAATAGTTACTTGGGAGGATCATCCGAAAGCCCACAACGCACGGAAATCGTCAACATGATCCATTGTCATATCAAAGTAAAACTGCAGTGACCTCGCCATCACAAGGTGCCCGTGATAATGGCAAACCGATTTCACAACTTTAAAATTGTCGGATACGCTGTTTTTAAATTTTAATTGGTGAGATTAATGTTATTTAATCCTTATTTGAACATGCATAGATAGCACATATTCAAGCAACACGCACAACATGAAAATAAATAAATAACACCTATTTAGAGATATAGATATGACCCTAGACCTATTACATCACTTAACAAGTGAAATGCTAACATAAGTCCTGTATTAATTCTAACAAGTGCAGCCTTGTATTCACTGTGTCGTTAATATTTCCTACGCATCAAATAAATAAATTAAACCGGGTCATATCTAAATACTCCTTTCCATTACATAACAATATATATGGACAAAACATTAAAATAAATAAATGCACTTAATGTCATATATATTAAATGAAATGAGATTAAATGTGTTCATAATTGACTAATTAATTACCCATTATTTTACAATTAATTATCAATTAATATAAAATTTGAATTTGAATATAGTCACACATGATTAATGATAATTATTACAATAATTATCAACGACTTAAATCATGGAATAATTACTTACAAGTAATTAACTCCAAAATTCAAAAATTTAAAAAGCTATCATGGAATATATTTCAAATATTATCAATTAATGAAAAATAATTATGAAAGGAAATATAACTCAAATTTAATGTCATTCAAGACATATATTCAATCATCTTAATGACAAAATATATGATTTAACATTTAAAACCGAAATTAATAATAATGCACAATTTTTAAAACCAAAATAATTACATAAAATACATTTAGGTTTTCCAAAACGGACGACGAACTTCAAAGGCCAAACACCGCCTCCGCCACTCCACGACGACGCCGACCGGTGCCGCTGCATTGCCGGTGAGCCACGCCCGTGGCCGATAGTGAAATTCCACCGCCGACGCGCTTCCTCGAGGTGGTCCGTGAAGTCAAGCGACCGATTTTGGTGATTCATTTCGCTTTCGCTTTTCCAAAGAAGGTAAACTTTGTAAAACGATTTAAAGCTCTAAAAATTTCAAAAATTTGGATGTTTCTTGAACATCAATAATATCATTATTGAAACATCTATGGAATTTATCAAAAACACTTCTAGTTTTTCGATTAAACCCAAAAAACAATCCAGAAATTAAAATGAATTTTTGGAGTACTTAAAAATTCAAAAAAATTATGAAACAAAAACATCCATGAAACTCTCAAAGGGTCAAGAAATATTACATATTTAATTTCATAATTTCTGAAATTTCTAAACCTCTAATCAGAAAATCTAAAATGATTCTACCTCAAATTAAAATGTAAATTAATCAATTTTAACCTTTCAATTCATGAAACAATTAAATAAACTTCAAATCATCAAAATCAATACATGAAATGATAATTCCAGCCATGTGAAACATATATGAAATGGGTTGATTTTTTCATTATATATTCATCAATTGAATATATATAAACGCAAACAATCAAAATTAACTAACAACTATGTCACACAATCAAATTAGATAAAATATATCAAACTCTGGAGTAGGCTACGCAGGCCACCGGTAGAATCTAGTATGAATTTCATTTGTGATAAACACCAAATTCATACATCCCGGATACTCAAATGATATAAATTTAATCTAAACACATAATTACACAATTATGAATAACAGAGCACCCTACAAGGACGCAATGGAAGCCTATCAACACATTCTTTCATGAAGCCTCCTTTGAATTCAAATTTGAGTATTTCAAATGTAGTGCCTCTAGTTGGTTGCACACTGTAGAGAAGTTGAATCCCAGCATTTGTGTTTGTTGTAACATGGGCTGATTGGATGAAATCAAGTATAAGAATTTCCAATTCTTCCCTTGAACATTTCGCCATACGGAAGAGAATGAGGAGGCTTTTGTAAAATCTCAATTCATATTTTACATTATCAATGTAAAATCCCAATTGAGAATATTCGTTGGATTACAATCAACCTCAATTTAGCAATGTAGCTTAATTTCACATGAAACATAATCCAACGCCACCGTACGCTACGACCTTCAGTTCGTAAAATAAGAAATGAGCAATAATAATTAACCACCACTATTATTATAACGATTAATGAGTAAGATCTAGTAACGTCATAACCCCTTTAAATTATCACGAGAACCCAAACTAGTAATATATACCATTAAGACGAACACTAGTTCCAAGAATCATATTTAACCAACCCTGCAAATGAATTGATACAATAATTGTCGCAACGGGCATGGCCAAAAGGGAATGAATTTCATTGATTTCCAAATGTGATGTCAGTGTTCATAAGCGAAATACCGGGAAAAGGATGAATTGTTCTCTATAAGGAGGTTGGTTGTGGTTACATTTCTGTAAGTTATTTTATTATGGTCGTAGTGATGACCGTGGCGCTATGGAATTTTGCCGTTACTTGTTTGTTACGTGATATGATTAAGACTCATGAAAGTTAACGTAGTTAAATCTTCTATAACTTGTGTATTTGTCGATGATGGTTAACCCGTTATGATGCCTTGCGGTAGTTAGCATATTTCGTATTATATATGTACAAATGCATTTATCCATCCTATCGCCACGTTATTATTACTGTGACATACATTTATCCCTTTATTGTATACTCTCCATTCGGATACGGGTGTTACTATCCTGGGTGATTGCTTCACTCGTCGCCGAGCTATCTTTCCTGTACCTTCAAATTGACAGGGCCCTTTTAAGCTGTGTTGAGTTCGTGAGTATCCGTGATTTTATTTAGCGGTAGACTTGATGGCTGTGGATCCTGCAAATATCAATTGTTCTCATTTATTTTCCTTATGTACTCAAATTTTATTTTGGTTCTCGTGTGGAAATGTATTAACTGTTTATGGAGTATTTGGTTTTGAACTTTTATGAAGTTGTATTATGGGTTTTGCTAGATGATGCCACGATGGTTAAACTCCGTATGAAAATATTTTCGCTGACTATTTTACCTGTCAAAATCATGCCTCATTGTTTTCAAATGTGTGATTTTCGTGTCAACCATCGTATGGTGACTCAGATATACAGGTTGATGACGACTCCAACCTCGAGGCATACGACTTTATGGTCGCTACAATTATGGTATCGAGCGTATGTTTCCGCTTTAACCGGGTTTTGTGTGTGTGTGCTCACGCTTCAAAGCTAAAAATTCAGTGTCACGAGTCTTTAAGAGTCTAAATTATAATTTTTATTTTATTTCAAGAGATCTGTCCAGATGCCAATGTAGAGTTAAGTTGCCAGATCAATCGCTGGACCCGTTAGGGTGAAAAGCTTCTAGAGTAGAGGCGAGAGATTAGTGCTGGTAGGGGGTGAGGCCGGGAAGAGGTCGGCAGACCTGTGAGGCGGGCCAGGGGCGCAGCCTGTGAGCCCAGAGGAGGCGGGCGCAAGCGTAAGAGCCGAGTGCACTCAACCGGGTCCCTGGGAGGAGGCGCAATTCTTTAGAGAGCGTACGAGGATTTCGAGAGGTGTTGGGAAAATGACGCAGCCCCAAGACCCGACCTGGGCCGGGGTGGCACTGAGAGGCGGAGATTCCGCATCGACAAGGAAGTTTCCCGGCTGACCACCCGAGTTTCAGAATGCCGCCACCCCGAGGCGTCATGAATGTAATTTCGGAAGAATTAGAGAATAAGCTCTGAACCGGCTGGGAGATGAGTTGAAGGTGAAGTTTGCAGATACCGCTGAGGAGTTAGAGTTGTGGAACCATGTCCACAAAGATTTGTGGTTAGGCGACGCCGATCACTTAGGTTAGATTCGGGAACCTTAGGCATAATTTTGTTTGGAGACTCATATGTATGCTGGCGGAGAGGGAGCCGGTTCGGGGAACAGGGGGAGAGCAATTGATGGGTATGAGGAGAGGCTTAACGACTTGTGTCGCTTTGATTCCGGAAGTATCCCACCGAACCTGGCAATGATCAAGGTTTTCCGTCAAAATGAGGATTACGATTCGTGTGAGTAGGTCAGTCCTTGTTCACTTACAATCTCGCCACCATTGAGGAATGCAGTTGTAGGTGGAGAGAGGACATAGCGTAATCCGTAGGGAAAAGAGAGGGAGGTCCATGACTGAGCTACAAGGTCATACCGGCTGTGATTTCTGCAGGAACTTTCACAAAGACTCAAAGGTAGGCCATTGGCTTCAAGCAGCACCATCCGCTCCGACCTGCATTTTCAGGGGCTTTCAACGCCTCATCTCCCAGGGTGAGTGGTTTCACGGTGGTATTTCAGTTCCTCGGCTGCACGCATATGTTTAGTGTTACTGCAGGCGTAATGGGCACAAGGCGAGGGATTGTCACATTCGTAGGTGACGTGGTTTCCATGTCGTGCCAGCCGGGCATTTCACAATGGCTGTCCTTCTTATGGGTACAGTAGAGCAAATTTACTGCTGGCCACGCTTGGGAGAGGTGGATCTGCAGTCGAGGTGGACGGTTTGGATGGACGCTAGAGTCGTAAGCGAGGATTTGGTGGTAGACTGCATGTGCAGCAGGCAAGATGAGCGGAGTCGGGTAATTCGCGTAGGCGACACGCAAATAATGCCAAACAGAGGCACGGGATATTCGAGAATGGTGACAAAATTCTATTCCTTGCTACATGGTCTTGATGCTCGCGTATTGTTTGATTCCCCTGAACCACACTCTTTATAGCTTTTGAATTTTGCCAAGAGGCTATCTTCGAGCTACGAACATCCGAGAGTACCCTGATTATAATGACAATCATGGGAGGTCGGTTGGAGGTAATTGAGGTTTATCAAAATTGTCCCTAAGTGTTGATAATCATGTTGTGAGGTAGACCAAGCACCCTTGAGCAGGATTTTAATCGATTCCTGGGAATGGACCGTCAAGAGGAAAACACCCATGTTGTATATATATATATATACGTATTTTATTCATGTTGGCTATTATAATATTGTCCTGCCCTGCCCGGTATGGGTAAGTTCACCTCCGTGTTGGTGTTCACTAGTCAGATCTTACACCCCTTTTCGCTATGGGCTGCATTTTCGCTTGTTAGTCGAATAGACGGCTAGTTGAGCCGTGAGGCCGTTGGAGAGTTTGTTCCAGTGGGCAGTGAGCATCGGTGGCAAAAGGATCCTCACAAATTGATTTTGATGTGTTGTCAATCTGCTTTTGATTGTTGTACTTTTATTTCAAACTTTTAGCCTTGTCGGCGCTTTCTGTCACTTTCTATTCGGTACAAGATTTCATTTCTTTGTAGCCTTGCCGGCATTACCGTTTATCGATATGTTGTATATATGGAGTTGGTCAAGGATATGACTCGATGGATTGTAAATTTTAAACCGTGATTATTATTTTGAGAATATTAATGGAAATCAAATTTTGATGAACGAGTAGTTTTTAACCTAGTCGCCCATCGGTTTAAGCGACTCGTGTTCCGATTATAATGATTCACCTCAGGCGGCCGACCAAGTGGTCATGTTATATCTCAATTTGTTTGTCTATGTGTTACCCTATATATATGGGTCATGTATATAGCTTTATTCCTGTATCAAATAGCTTGAAACTTGGTAAGACTCTTAGTAGTATTAGTTCAACTATTTCAGTCAAATATTATAATCTGTTTCTTTCCCATTATAGTGAAATTTCTAGTGGCTCTGCCCGTTGATTAGTCCTAACACACGTGTGGATAAATTAATGCTAGCTGCAGTGTTATTTACTTTCTTTTGTATTTCCTCTTTACGTAATTTTGTTATCCTAGCTTTGCATATGTTATAACAACATGACTATAGTCAAACGAAAACCGCAACGACTGCTAATAAAGAAATTAAAATGTGAGATTATTAAATTTATTTTACGAATTTGGAAACCTTACCAAATATTTTATGTCCATAACGATTATGTTCTAAGTTAGTTGTCGAACTGAGTTAAAACGAGAAGTAACGATCGAATTAAAACGTGCGGACTTTCACCGTTTGGGCTAATGGGCCCAACCCACTTAAGAGACATCATTTAAGCCCAAAACCCCAAACCCAATTCTTTTTCTTCTCTTCCTCTCCAGCCGTGCAAACCGTGAGGAGTCCTCACTATTTTTTTTTTTTTTTTCTTCTTCAATTTTCTCCCTCAATCCTCAAGCTTTGGAGCTAAAATTTTCGGGAGAGTTTCTCCTCATCATCCTCGTCGTTTCAAGGTAAAAAAGGTGCGATATTTTTGAGTATTTTGTGAAATCTCCCAACTTTGACTTTTGTTGACTTTTTGGTATTTTGAATTTTATTGCTCCAATTGATTCTTGGGTTGTAGATTAGTTATTCTTGGGTTGAAATATTGTACGATGTGAAATTTTGATGTTTTTAGGCCGTTGACT
Organism: Lithospermum erythrorhizon; assembly: GCA_019722365.1. Lineage (NCBI taxonomy): Eukaryota > Viridiplantae > Streptophyta > Magnoliopsida > Boraginales > Boraginaceae > Lithospermum > Lithospermum erythrorhizon. The sequence goes on from JADFUC010001642.1 coordinate 49,319, forward strand.
TTGAACTTTTGGGTTGACTGTGGATTTTTGGATATATTATTGAATAGAATTATTGTCTAGGCTTAAATTATAACATGTGAAATTGATAAACATCGATATTTGGGGGTAGAAAGTTATAGTTGAATTTACTTTCGGTGATCGTGGGTTGACTTTCGCTAAAATGTGGTGGTTGAATTTACAATTATGAATTATAAGTGTTGGAAGGCTAAATCGTTGAAATTTGAATAGATATAGGCCGACATCTAATCTAGTCCGGTATCGGTGGTTGTCATCGAAATTGTTATTAGAAACATAGTTAAAATCTTACGTAAGTTGTAAATTTATAACTGAAATGGGTTAAAAAGTCTGGTATTTAAATTAAGATAAAGGGATTGAAATGGTTACGGGTTGTGATTATATTTTCGAAATGTTTCCTGCTCGCACTGTGACGCGAAACGCCGAGATCGATCGACGGGCTGGGCGCTTAGTGGTACTAGCCAAGGTGGGATTTGTCACTGCTTGTTATCTTGTTTATGTTTGGGTAGTGTATGGTGTTGGTTGTGACAATGTATCTGCCAAGTATGAACTTATCTCGTGTATAGTTGTGGGACCGTGGAATGTCGATTTGTATATGGTGGTCGCATTAGATGCCATTATGGTGTGTTTATTGAGGAAATATGTTTGAGTATATTTATGTTTAAGTGTAATTTTTGAGTATGTTTATGTTGAATGTACTCATGCCCTATATATTTTTGTTATGGACGATTCGAGTATACCTATGTTTCGAGTATAGGTTTTGTACGAATTTATTGTATTTGTGTTGGTGAATGCTAAGTATTGAGACTATTGTGTGATGGTTGTGTGTTTGACATTGTATGTGTGATTAGTGAATTGTTTGATTTGAGTGATGTTGAGATAACGCTGTGTTCAGTGAGCCCGCTGAAAAAGGATAAGGACGATGTTGTTAGAATCTAGTATGAATTTCATTTGTGATAAGGATCCTCAAAATGATATAAATTTGATCAAAACATAATTAACAATTATGACAATGTAGCACTTGCATGCTGATGCTGGGCTGAAAGCCTAATAACACATTCTTTCACGAAGCCTCCTTGAATTCCAAATTTGAGTACTTCAAATGTGGTGCTCTAGTTGGTTGTACACCGTGAGGTTGAATCCTACATTTATGTTTGCTAGAACATGGGTTGATTGATTTAAAATCAAGATAAGAATTTCACCCTTCCCTTGAACATTTCGCCATATGGAGGAGAAATGGAGGAGGCTTTGTTTTCATTTCATGAAAACATATTATGATGAAAACCTAATAAGTTTACTTATATATGTCAAACTTAAAGCCCAAATCAATAGCTTAACGAAATGTAATTCGCTAAGCTTTAATTAAACTGCTATAAAATCAAACACTAATAAGTTGTTGGGGCCAGGTAACTAACAAGTTGGCCAACAAGCTCGACCAATCATCGAATTAATTCAATTGAGTAATTAATTACATCTGATTCATCCAATTTATATTTTACATTATCAATGTAAAATCCCACTGAGAATATTCGCTGGATTACAATCAACTCAATTTAGCAAATGTAGTTTAATTTCATACATGAAATATAATCCAACGGCCACCAGACATGTGTGACCTCTAGGCTCGATATTGCAGTTGTATAATAATAATAATTATCAAATTACTATTATTATAACGATTAACGAGTAAGATCTAGCAATCGGCCATAACCCCTTAAATTAGTACGAGAACCCAAACTAGTAATATACAGCTACTAAGGCTAACACTAAGTTCCAAGAATCACATTTAACCAACCTTAGAAACGAATCGATATAATAATCGTCCTTAACTAAAGATAATAAAAGCGAATCAATTCTCATTGAGTTCCAACACCACTCGCTCGGACGATTACCTTACAATTCCTTTATCGACGATTCTAGTCGTAGGTCAATCATAAGAAGTGCATGTCATGAAACACCCACAACTTTCTTTACTTGAGTATGAATTCAGTTAGCATTTATGGCGGCCCCCATAAACCAATCAGCATCAAACGTGCGAGAGGCCCGGTATCTTCCTGATATATCAAGGACGGATAAATCCTCCCAATATATCAACATCTATCCATACCTCACCGTGTGACCCAACATATGTCGCTATAATCCCCGCTAAGGCGTAGACGTTTGGTCATAATAAAGTACGTGTTTATATGTATAGTTATATATCGTGAGTCTTCCCAAGAATTGTCGAACCTAAAATTCTAAATAAATATCATAGGACGTAGATATACATATCTTCTATGAAATCGTTTCGGCCATGCCGCCCCTAGTCACTGCACTGCCCCCACGCCTATGTTTCTAGGTCAAGAGGTGTTATCAACAACTACGTACTATTCTACGTTTGTCAAATCTCTAACTATCAACATCTCGACTCAAGGCCTTTGGCTATCCTATGTTTTAGGCTTGAAGAGGTGTTATCAATTCATGTTACCTCTAGAAAGCATAGACCAACCTGGGGGATTTAACTTTTCACTCATCGAGGATACAATACATGTATATTATATTTCAAACGGCACGTGAAATAAATAATGGGTAACTATATGAATGAATCACGCATTCATGGAAGTTTAGTTAACAATAGGATTACAAATAATAAAGGAACTTTTGTTTTAATTAATTATTTAACTTATTCCGCAAAGTGAATGAACTAGCTCTCACCTAACTTGCCAATGCTAAGTTCCTTCCATAAAGCTCGTGAAACCAAACTTGCTGAATCACTGTGAAGGACTTAACTCCGAGATGTACGCTTAAATCCATACATGGATCCTTTGCTTGCATGACTCTTAGATCATTTCATGATATGTAGCAAGAGGATAGTGATTACAATCACATTCTTTACCAAATACTACTTACACAAGCGCCTTTTACATTCATCGAATTCGGCCCTCAACCATGAATCATTGATGACTAAGATTATCCCTATAAATAAGTGCAAGACTATGATCAAAATGGGTTTCAAACCATTTCTGAGGTTCTATCGGGTAGGTTTATTAACACAACTCGAAATGTGTTAAAACACACTGGTTTTATTACCCATATTATTTTAACAACATTACTAACAAAACAGACAATCGTCAACTTGTAATAATCGAAGTTCAAATCCTTTTAGTTTACTCATCGAGCACAATTAGACTCAAATTTATTATTGGAAATTCTTGGCTAATGGCTCATATTGTACAACCGTCTATTACTATCATATCCGGGGCCATGTGAAGATCAACAATCGATCCATTCATGTAACTATAGTTACCTCTATTCTCTTAAAGTTACTACCGTTTATTCAAGCCGCTGCGGAATACCTTTTAGTAAACTTCACAATCTAATCAATGGAATCATGCTACGCCATAGTTGTGGTGCACAACACATGACCTTGACGCAAGATACGGTGAATCACATTAATATGTGTATTAGACTTCAACCACTCTCATTACGCGAGGCCCCTTTACTACGTGATTAGACCTCTAATGTAGAGTTGCCTTGTCAATAAGAGAATCCGTCTACTTATAGAATTTAATCTATTATAGATTTCAATCACTCGAAGCTCATGACATTTAAACTTAACAGCAATGCTAATATGCACATCATTATATATCTAATGTGACTTATCATAGCACGTGTCATATATGTAATCTGTCTCACAAATGTACAAGAATCTAATCACTATTATACCCTTTAAGGTTGTAGGAAGATTTCTTCAACATTTAGTGTATAAAACTTCATTTATGCAGTCATGCTCCCACTAACCTTTAAGGAACTCAAGGTTCTTCATCACTCTTGATTCTTATTGATTTTCATCAAGTATCAAAGTGAGGAATATAACTCCATTATACTCAATCTTAAGTTTACATACTCTAGACTTGTAGTAGTATAGAAACTTTTAACATTCTCGCTTTGAGATGTGGAGTTCCAAAACAATGTCAAGTATCCATCATCGCCGATCATTACTTAGAAATACCTTGATAATCTCTTGGTTATATCCACATGTTACAACTCGGAATACAAGAAAGTTTGAAATAAACATGAGCACAGTCAACCAATAAATATGTTTAATATTGGTTTCTCAATCAAATGTATGATTAAACGCTCATTCATGACTGATTGCTCATTTAATGAGAATACATTTATTACTTATGATGATTCACCATCCAGAAAGTAATATAGAATGGGCTCTTACCCCGATTTAATCACCATCCGTAAGATAAAATACGTAGCTTTATAATTAACCCATGTATTCACATCTTATTTTACTTAAATGACCTCAAGTCATTTATTGGAGTATTATTTAATTCATGTTGTCATTTTGTATCACCCATTTAGCTTTTAAATGCATAGCAATACGTAAATGAAACGAAGTTGAG
>JADFUC010001656.1:0-44033 GCA_019722365.1 Lithospermum erythrorhizon
ATCATTGCTTCGTTCAGTTACGTATTGCTATTAAATAAATTGATGATATATCTATCACCGATTTGGTTGCCTTTTGTAGGCTTCGATATCAAAGAAAGTCAAGCGGATGATAAATTAAATTTCTTTTGAAAAAATGTAGAGTAGGAAATTGTAATATTTGTAGAAGCTTTGAGTGATTTGGTAGAGTATAAATGAGTTTCTATTTACAGAGGTTAGGTAAATTTGAAATCATTGAGTCGATATAAGTGGTGAGTTAATTAAAGATATGATACGCACGTTTAAGTGGTTGAAATCGACGGGGGCTCCCGATGCAAAAAAGAATTAAGAATTGAGTTAATTTTCGGATAAGTTTCTTTGGTTGAGTGGTTGAAATCGATGGATGTCGGTACAATAGTGCAAATTGGTTAACCCAAAATACAGTAGTTTTGTGAAGCCCAAAAAAAGCATTACATCAGCGAGAAAAACATCTGACGTTGAAAACATACCACGAAAGCCTAAAAACACACATTAAAAGGAAAACAAGCAGGCGAAGGAGGACTAAATTATTTTTCCAAACAAATTCAGAATGACTTTTGACTGCAGTGAGATCTCTTGATAGCTTCACTTAGCTCCATGCTTAACTTTGCTGATTACCTCATAGAATTTGTCGATCGTTGAAACTCTTTGACTTTGTATTGTTTAAATTAAATTCTGATCTTCCATTTATCCACTTCAGCCCCACTTTTGCCATTCTTCTTGTTTTTTTTTTAGTTGCGTCCTTCCCAAGATTTAGTTAAACTGATGTTTAATCATTGGCATCGCTCTGTGTTCTCTTGGATTATTTCTTCACTTAAATCGGTATTTCCTCGACGACTTCCGTAACGTGGTTGATCTCGGACCCGATACCATTCGACATCAAAATTGAAATTACCATTCTTCGCTTTATATAGTTCGTATTGCTTTTGTCAATATATCGTGCAGGACCCTGTTTCATTTAAATATTTTGTTAATGTAGTTAAAATGGTTACGGCAAAGAAGCCGGTTAAAAGTCGGCGTGGAGTCTCGAAGAAGAACAATGCTCGTTACAATAATCGACAATTTTACCCCAATGTAGCGAGGATTTCTTCCAGCTTGACAACATGCGTTACGTATTTAATCATTGCATTTAAGTAGCCTTAGGAATTTTTGTTCGGTGGTCGTTTGGGCTTTTCTTTGGAGAATTAGTCGAATCCTCGAAGCTGGAGTATCTTAAATTGCTTACAGCTCGTGTTACAGTGACATTTGTGTTGAAAATCTTGATACATTTGCTCAGGTATTTGAAAGGATTATAAGGAGGTGGTTGAAGGAGGAAATATTGCGTCGTCGATGTATAATATGGATGATAATTTAAATTTTGAATGCGTATTGAAATTTGGCAAATTTGGTGGAAACCCGAAATTTGGGACATTTTGAGGACGTGGTTGGTTTGAAGATTGATTATCAAATTACTAATTATTGAGATTTTGATAGTTAAAAGGATAATAGTAGAATTTTGAGTATTGAAATGATTATTATTAGGATTCATTTTACTAAAAATATATTGAAAAGATTAAAAACTTAAAAGAAAGTTAGTAAAGGATAATATAATAATTATATTGAAAAAATGATGATTTTTTATATTCAAATTGAATGGGAGAAGTCTCTATTTATAGAGAAAAAATGATGAATTTTGGTTAAAAATTTATTATCGAAATAATTGACGCCAAATAATTTTGGATAAGATAAAATCGAAAATCAGCCAAATACGTCAGCGAGCCACAGCGTCGCCCATCTATAAATCTCGGCGTCCCTACTGGATTTTGAGGCGCCACAATAAGTAGCGTGTCAAGTGACTCACGACCCTGGCATTCGACTCTTGGCCAGCGTCTACCCAGATAAAAATTCAATATGTTGAGATTTATTCCTTGATTTAATCCGAGCCTTCATCCATTTTTTTTAGCGTCCTAATATCACGGTAATTTGAAATTTGAATTTTTATTCAAGCAGGAAGCAAATTTGTCTGATGGTATTATTAGTGACATGTAGAATAATACTGACACAAAATAAATAATGGGATAATGACCCGAAAAAAATTTCAGAAACATAAACCATAATTTACATATAAGCTAAAGAGCTGAGAAGGCAGGTATTACCATTAGTCACGGTTTTGGCCACTATGTATCTTTTTTACCGTTATCCAATTTCCCGATTCGTTGGCCGATTCGGCAGAGTTGGCCGGAGTCGGTTGGCAGATTATGTTTGTTATTTGGGGGCAAAATCGAATTTTTTTTAAAAAAGCCCCATGCGAGAATTCGAGATTAGAAATAATATGAAAATTGAAATCATTTGATATCTGAAACAACTAAAGACTCGAACACGCAAAGCAAACACATTACTCCTGAATCAAAGCTAGTCGATTAATTGAGATTACGGAAGTAACTACCAAAGGAGAAACAGGAGCGAAATTGGCCAAGGTAAGAGAAACTTGAGAATGCGCCTAAAAGCTAAGGACCTTTATCCATACTTTCTCGATTTTCGGATGTAAATTGAAATACAACCGTCCACTAGCCAGGGATAAAACTTTCTTAACCGCAGCGTTCTTTAATGCGTTCGAAGCATACAGTCAGGAAACTACGAGAAAAATGTCAAAGAAGACAATAGCTCCCGTTTATGCTGGCTTTGTGTGACTTAAAATTCGGCGAATCGAGGGTAAGATGCCCTTCAGTATAGAATGCTCAGTACGCGAAGCGAATGTTCATTCAAGCGTTTAAGCATCATTGGGATGGTACGTTAGAATATAACTCTTCCACTTTCATCATACGGCCGGAGCCCGCGTGTTGAGAATTGGTATGGGCGATTGACCCAATACATGACGCTTTTGTGGCTTAGCCCCACGGGTGCTTTTTCTTGATGAGTAGAAGAAGAAGGTTGTCTTACATTTTTACAGCTCCGTCATCGTTAAACTCCCAAAGCATTCTTGCCATTAAGCCTTTAGAGATTTCTAAGGCACTTTCGGCAAGCGGTTTATGGGCGGCGGCTTTACGAGGCGTAATATCGAAACACGCGATGTGTCGGCGGTTGGCGAGAGGAAGGAGAAGGCTACCCATGCCCCAACCTCATGATGAATTTAAATTGATTCTGATTCCCAAAAACCACGTAACTTCTTAGAAGCTGGTTAAAAACATCGGCCTCGTTAAGACTTTACTTACGAACTTTACATTAAACTTGAATTACCGGCGTGGTGGTGTACCATATCTGGAAAAATCGTGGGATTCTTCGTAGGAGAGGCTGGATCGCAGCCTACCACTAGCCGTCTTCTTCCCCGTGGAAATATGTGCAGGGATATATCGCGAGAGAAAAAATGAAGGGTGGTAAAAGATGGGCCTTGACTTTTTACATAAATGCTAATCTGGACAACAAATGAAAGAGTCTTTATTCCAAACCTACTTCACCCACTTTTGCTTATTGCGATGCTTAGTAAATCTAAGCAGAGACAATCTTGACTTCAAATTCGTAACTTGAAAGTCCTGAAAGCACGAAATTGGGCGAAATCGGCGGAGGTTCCCGACTTCGCACATGTCAGAAATGTGACGATTAGCGATTCGAGCCAATTTAAATTCAAAACAAAGAATCAAAGTCCAAAAGCTTCAAGAAAATTCAAAGCTTTCGGCAAACTAGTTCATGGGGTTTTGATTTTGGGGCGTTAATCGTACCGCGTAGAGCTTTTTAAAAAAATTCGGTTTGCCAGTAACAGCATGCTGATCAGTGACGGTGTTTTGCCGGAATGGGTTGAATGCGAAATTGGATATGTAATGGGTGGAATGGTAAAAAAATACATTGGCGAAAATAGGCGATGGTGATAAATTTTTTTTTGCCCCTAAGCTAAATCCCAAAAAACAAACGCTTTTCATTCGACCCATCAAACAACTATGTGAATTACATTCTTTTAACAGATCAACAAAGTTGCATAAACAAATGGTAAATAATTTTTTTCCGTTTTGCAGTTTCTAGTTAAACATTCAGGCCTCATCAATTAAGAATGGGCTTCTATCAACATTTATTAAATAATTCATTTAGCTAGAAAAATACAAATGAATCAAAGAAGGCGACAAAATTGAGAAAATAGATCCAGCAAATTCAATGATCACCAGAATCTAAAAACAAAGGGAAATAAAGCTAATCAATGGCCATGAAATATTAGTATAAAAGCAAATTGCACGCAATATATATATAAATATATTCACGGAAAAGTGAAGAGGTAATTACTTGCAGCGCCAGAAAGCAGATTCTTCCTTGACCCAATGTTGATTCTGTTTGACAGTTCGCCGGAAGATGGAAGCGGATTGCTTGACGCGTCACTCCTCATCAGTAAAACAACTGCGATTACTGAGTGGGGGCTTTGGGTGGGGGTGGCGTTGAATATGCTGAAAAAGTTTCAATTCTTTCAGAAAAGATTGGGAGGCTTTGAGGTCGGGATCCTGGCCAGGAGCTGGCTCCCGACAAAATCAAGACGAGTCGAGAGAGGAAGGTCGGGAGGGAGGTCGAGACTTGTATTAGTCACGCTTCCAGATATTTTACGTGGCGGTTTAGACGGATCGGGTATAAATATGTATTTCTGTTCAGTTATGAATAGATTTGTAGCATAACGTCGGTATAGGAGAAACATATATTTTGGTTTAAGGTTATAGAATAGTTCTTACGTCGTTTGGTGTATAATAACGTCGAGGCTTGAGTATTTAACGATACGTAATCTGTTCTTCTATTATTGGCAAAGTTTTCTTGTGGCTCTCTTGGGTTGATTAGTCACCAACAGCGTCGTTAGGGAATCTGGCGATTAAAGATGCGGTGTTATTTGCTCGCCAAAAGCGTCGGCACTGCGTGGTGCGATCACACAGATTAGCGTCAAGATATAAAAGGTGGGAAAGTGGGGGTGGAAGGAGATGGGGTGGCGGAATCCCAGTACAGTGAATCGGTGATGAAAGCCCGGAGAAGGAGATGGTGGGTGGGGATATTGGTTGAGGTGGGCGGCCCAGGAGTGGGTTGAGTCTTGGCGTAAATCAGATTCATAATTGTAATTCTGATATCAAAATATCCCTCTTTAATTACAACCGTTGGATCGAAAAAATAATAAAAATATGATTTTGACGATCTACGGATTGAAGTAAGCATCGTCTTTACAGAATTATCCCCAAAACTACAATCATTTCGTCTGAGCTTCTGACCAGCGGGATTGATAACTGTCTTTCTATTGAAGTTCATCCAAAATTCTATCTGATACTTGATTCTTAAATTCGTATTGCATTATATATTTCAACAAAGACAACTTGATGAGATATTTAGTTTTCTCTCGACGCGTTCACGACCCAGCTCATGAATCTTTTTCCATTGCCTCCGCCCGACCAATGGCGAAGGGAACCGCTGGCAGCTCCGCTGCTTATTTGTGGTGGTTCATAGCTATCCTCCCCATTTAGGCGGAAGTGAAAAACCCCGACTCGATCATGTGGCGTGTCTTAGAGAAAACCTAAAACCGTTAATGTCGTAAACCCTAAAATTTCGTATGCGGATGTTACATCCATTAAAGCTACCTTAAATCTGAGAAGGTTCCTTATTTCATCCGTCTTCCCTTGATGAAAGCATTAATATCAAGACCTACATGTTCGAGGAAAGCTTGACGTGCGATTTAAGGTATCAGAAAAATAAGATGATTAATGAGATGAAGCATTGTTAATGGGTAAGTTCTCATGGTAGGCTCTCGATTATGCTTAATAAAGGAATTCTTTAGCGAAACTGTACGAAAGGTGAGTATAATTTGTCGTTGATTGATGAAGTAAGCACTTAATTGCTCCGAATGCCAACGTTGGAGAGAGATTACAGCGAAGATTATGAGTTAGGTTATGGTGCCATAAGTGGCTTGCGGTAGGATTGTTCAAATGGTCTCCTGCGTTCAGCGCCGCGAGGAATCGTTTGTTGTCCGCTCCCCGGATTAAATGCGGGGTTACCATACTTTTTAATGAAGAGGCTATATTATCTATTGCTAATACGGTGGCGGTCATCGGCGTCGCTTTGATCTTAATGTGAAGAGGATTAAACTTGATGTGGCTAGTGTTTGTGTAAGAGATAGATGTTTAGAGAAGCAAATTGCGGTCCCCATCGGCATTGGCGGTCTTAATGTGAAGAGGATTAAACTTGATGTGGCTAGTGTTTGTGTAGAGATAGATGTTTCGAAACAAATGATTAGCCGAGACTTTGGAGTTGGTTTTGAGAAGAAGATGATGTTAGAGTGCTAACAAGGAGAAGGGAGAGATTGTTCCTCGGGAATCTTTGGCAAAAAGTTGTGTTTGATACCGTGCTTTCATCTTTGTCACAGTCACGATCACCTTGGTCTTTAGAAACTCCCCTACGGCCAGTTGAAGGTAAGGTTGTTGTTGTTGAAGACTTCGAGTGGATCGCGTAAAGAGATCAGAAATTAATGCATGATTAAGCCTATTGGAAGAAATTTACAGAAGACACAGCTGACCCATCCTTCAATTCCAAGGGAGGAATAGTATGAAGACCTGTGACTCGAGCTGAGTACAAGTGCTAACGGTGAAGTTGATTGGCGAGAAGGTGGTGAAACCTAATCAAGATAAAATAATGTGTTACCCAGCTAGTTAGGTGTGAAAAATGCTACATTAAGCAAATCCCGACCAGCATCTAACAAGTATCTCCTATAATTAGGATGGCAGTTAGATAACATTGTCTCCTGGCAAAATCCTCCTAGATTACCATACCTTTAAGAAAGATTACATTGTATTTATACTGAGGGAGTCTTCCGAAAACCACCGATTTGAAGGGTGATGTGAGGAGACAAGCTTTTTAGGCTTGGATCGTCTCGGACCAGATGGTTTCTCTTAAAGCCCTTTTGCATAACCACTTGGCCATTGTGAGAACATGAGAGTTTCCTGTAGTTTAAGTGGTATTCTGAGGGATTGGGGGAGCTAGTGTAACATTGGCTCAGTCACGACACGCCACGAGTTAAGGTCATCGGCAAACTTTGTCTGCTAGATCTGATGGATAATGACGTAAAAAGACTTCATTTGACATTAATAATAATAATAATACGCTTTTGTCCATCTTTGGTGAACTAACGACATATACAATGAAACATGAAGCGACATATCTGAGTGCCTTAATTATACAGCACAGAGATACCTGAGAATCCAAGAAATCTGACATAGAGAAAAGTATGAAATGCTTGAGACCCACGATGAAATCTGATACCAGCAAATATACAAATGCGACAAAAAAGAGAAATGGTAATGAAATTCGCATGCCCATGGCCGCCTGATACGATCTTGTCTGCTGACTATGTCTCGGCTTCTCGAGCAACCTCGTTGTTGACCTCTTGAGAACCTAGGCATAAAGCAGCCGCCCGTAGAATAGGGGTAATTTATTAAGGCTGAGTGAATACAAATACCAGGACTTGATTTTAGCGTATACATGATATTACTTATATAAATAACGTATGCTTATACGTCAACCGAGGCCCTGCTTGATGAATAACGTTAAAATTTCATGTAGAATCTACTTTACTCGTGTTACGTAATACTACTGCTTGTGAGCATAATGTAATTAGCAGCATGCTCAGGAAGCAGGTTTGAGCGCCTGAGCATCAAAATGAGGAGTCGCCTCCAAATAATACACACATGAGAATCCGCCTCCAAATAGCCTGCAGGAATCCGTCAAATAATACACATATGAGAATCCGCTCCAAATAATACAGCGTATGAGGAATCACTCCATGAAATGAGATGAGGCCTCCAATCTCAGGACCGATTACGCTTTCAGTAATATGCTGAGCCTTCGATCACAGTACCCTGTGATATCATACCCAAGCGCGAACCTCGGTCGAGTCGCATTCCATGATAACATGGCAATTAAATAACGTATTGTGACCTTGTGTATGACCACACAAAATCTCATAACGTGAATCATATTCTGGCCCATCCATGATATAAATCATGACCTCACTAATATCGCATGATATGAATCATAATCTCGATTATCTCGTAATATAACCCAAAATCTCGATTATTTAAATGCATATGAATCATAAATCAAAGTTTCTGCGTAGTACTCGATCATAATACAGCATGCTCGAGCAATCCCGAGATATCACGCGTAATATATACAACGTAATAGCATATGAAGGTCCCATCGTGAGATTTTGCAATGCTACTTCTCGAACCCCAAAGCGGTAATAATGACTACAGGCGGTCCTCGTGCAGATCCGATTTCGACTCTCAGGAAATTATAGCTGTAGAATAACCTCTTTAGCGTACATATTAACCTCAGAGTCTCGCGATTCAAATTCTGACCACTTGCTTGATCAAGTCTATCCCACTAATATTGGTATCACCTTTTTAATATTCCAACGTAAGCTACGTCTAATCATGACTTCGTAAAATCCTGATAGATTAAGGCCACATTACCCCGACAATAACAACTTTAAGCACATTAATCAATCAAATGATGATTTGACAAGTAGTGTCAATTCATCTGACCTCCGAGTTAAGCGCTAAAATGCTATACGAAACCACGAACTTTCTGCATTGATCTCTCTACCATCTGTCCAGTCAATAATTCTATACCCAAAACAAGCTATATTAAAGTTACCACAGCATAATTTAAATTTAATTTAAGAAAGTGATAAAAGTCAACCGTGACTTACACCACTTTCAACTGATAATCGCTCAGGCTTCTTTCGTCACTTTATACGATACTCGAGATAACATTTTACATGCCATAACCCATTTTAAGATCTAAAGTCAACAAAAATCCTGCAAAGAATCAACTCTTGAAACTCGAAATATCTCAAAATATTTTATGCTCTTACCTAGATATGATGAGGGATGATGGCAGGCAAATCCACAGCTTTGATCTTGAGTTTAGCGGCAATCGATGAGAGAAATGGAAGAAAATTTTTGAGAAGAAGTCAGTCGGTAGAAAGGGGAAAGAAAGAAGGTTTTGGATGAGGATGGAGATAGTGGTGGTAGTGGGATATCTGTTGGGGGAAGAAATTTAAGTTAGTTTCGTTTTAGATTAATTTTACACCCAGCAAATCTCAGCGAAACCGATTTTCATTGTGTTATTTCAGGCATATATTACTCTTTAAATACCGTACTAAATTTCGATATATAGAGCATTATTCCAAAATTATACTATCTCGGATAGCTGTGAACCGAAATATACACGACCGGCCAGGTTGTTGAATTCTCATTCTCGGCTTGAGTGCAATCTTTCATGAGAAACTTATATACTATCAGCATAATTTAAGGAACGGGTTATTCGTTACACCCTTTTATAAAATTTTGTCTGTTACTTAAGACCAGTTTTTAACATAGATCTGCATTGCGCTTTCCAGTATGCTCTTATTAGAGATATGTGACATGCTGTGCGATCACGTTTTCTGACATGATCGTTGACTTGAGGAGATGGAGTGTCTTTGCGTAAATACGTGTGACGTACCACAGATATTTTTAACATATTTGGATATTACAGCGATCTGTCGTATCTTAATCGTTACTCGTCAAATGACCCGGTTCAAGGTATAGTCCTCGTATCCGTATTCTTTGACATGTGACTTATGTTTTATCGTCTTTATTAATATAAGCCAAATGTCATATTGATAATACCGCTTACAATCGATACGTATCACCGATGCTCGATCGTATCCGCTCGTAGTCGTTATTAAATCGTATCGCTCTTATCGAAACCCATTTCGTCAATTATTTGTGCGTTATCTTGCGTCGAGTATAGAGTAAATAAACTGAGGTTTCCCGGCGTACGACTAACGTACCGCGATAACGCGTTTAAATCTTCGCGTACCTCTTAAACTGCTTTCATAGTATAGTCATATAAACCTTAACAAACTTAGCATATTAGTACACCGGTATGTATATAGCGTCATGCTTATTTCATTGTCACGTTATCATAATGCGACTTTGGCTCGTTCATTTACCGTTCGTACCGTATTGATTTAAATGCGTGTTATAAAATTGATAATAAGGTGTTTTTTCCACTTGCACCTTTCATTTTCATTTTATATCGGCCTTTACATTGTCATGCCATAACTTGTCTTAACCATAAAGTTATCATTATCTTCGATTTCACCATGGCGGCGCTAGTATATACACAGAACAGGGGTTAGCGTCGTATATTTACAGTACTGGATTTATCAGCGTGGATTAATAATTCCATGACAATAAATGCCATATATTCGTCTTCTGATGTTAACCGATCATTCGCACCACACAGCGGTAGCCGCTTTTGTCGGACCAGCTTTATTGCAGCTCGATAGCTATCGGTATCGCTTCACCAGCGTATCGATGTCTGGGTTTCAGTCCCAAGTTGAAAGAACAATCACGCCATTCCTCTTGACATCGCCGTTACGAGACTTTCATACCAACAAGTATCGTTAGCGTGCTTACACCAAGAATTGTTAGACATTAACTTGGCGCACGACTTTTTCTCGCTTTCGCCGTCCTCCTTTTCTCACGTATGAGTACTTTATGAATCTAATTCCTATTCGGCTTATTTATATTATCGTATCCACCGATGCCATTCGCCCGTTAATTTAACATATCGAGGAAACTTATTCTGTGGTGGTCATATCGAGTTCCATTGGCACCCTCGGAGTTCTTACGTCGCCTCGTTAAGTCATTTTTCCTTTCTCCCGTCGTTTCAATGATATTAGAATTTCAGCTCTTGATAAACTTCAGATGGTGCCATCCCTTTGGCTTGGAAGTTAGTATTACCGTGAGCAAGCTTTCCTCTTGCGTTAAATTATCATACTGCATTGCTTCAGGTGCCCACACTTGTCGTCTTATACCCACCATCCCTGATAGTCAACACTTTCCGATAGGAGCACTTTTATAATCAACATTCCCAAATATTTGTCCTTGAATTCATGAATTAAAACGTTGTATTAATTGGCAATCGGCGCCGACTTTTATTAACGCCTGACGGCGTTTAACAGCAGCGTCACCGGCCGTTACAAAATCCACGAGAATCTTATAATTGCTCCCTTAAACGCATGCTTAACGATTCAATTATTATCCTTTGATAAAAGCGTTTCTCCCGAATCCGTAAATCAGAATCGCTGATACCATTTTTTTTTTCGGTATCTGGGGTTGGAATTGACGGCCGCCTCTCTCTCGTGATACCAATTATTCCCAGTCGCGCGTCTTTCCAAGCTGCAGGTCCCATGATATACTTGTGATGAGCTAAGTTTCTGTAACTATGCTCCTCGATTGCGGTACAACATATTCTACATGACATTATCTTTCCGTTGTCCGCAGGGTTGTCGACCCAACAAATCACCTTCGATAGTCCGGGCAATTCGAATCCTTAGAACTAACATTAGCCAGCATCCACCATCGTTAGTTTCCCCAGTATTATCGTTTAAACAAAATTTCCATTATGACTAGATATATTAACCATCGTATTTCTCTTATAAATTGAGATCCCAAAGTCGTTGATATCTTGGTGCTAATTCATCTTTGATTTTCCTTCTTGTTAGTCGGCTTTCTCCAGAAGCTGACGATACTTCAAATCTTATAATTCTGAAATTGCGTTTATAACCTCATTTCGTCCTTGAAAATTTATCGCCAGCCTTGATCGAACCATGATCGGTTATCAACATCTTGTAACAGTATGATATCGGAAACATTTACTCCCCATATAAACGCTTGAATGTCGCTTTCATTCTGAAGGCCAAATCCATTACCTTTGACTCGTTTAACCTTTAACCTTACCAACCGTATTCGCGTCTACTTAACCGTAATTTATGAGATTTACCTCGTCTTCTAGCACGACTCGTAACCACAAATTTGTTTAAATCAGCGTCTTTGGGTTATATATAATTACATAATATACTCGAATCTTGGAAATAATAATTCTTTTCGTTGTCTTTTCCTTGACTACTCGAACAACCAAATTAGCGCAATCAAATGCGTGATGTTCCAACTATTACCAAATTCATATGCTTGGTACATACTTTCTCCTTTTACAATTCCAGAGTTGTTAGAACTCCACGTATCTACTTTGACCCTAACATATCTTCCGTAATATCTATTTCCGGATTACATTCCGTACTTCCCGTTTCATCATAGTCTTGTTATCTATATTATTTATAATACGTGCCAACATGGCTTATCTCGTTCAGTATTGATAAGTGTTCTGAAATTCCCAAAATTCCCACATTATACATTGACTTGAAATAATATATACCATCTAAAACAAGATCATGACATAAAATTATTTAACTTCTTATGTATCAATCTCAAAGTTTATTTATTGAGTACTACTAAACATGCTAACAAGTCTAGAAATTTTTTCTTTTTTTTTCAAAAATATTCTCCAAGCAACAATTCAGCAGCAACTTAGAACTACGAAAATGACAATCAACTAAAATATTCATCTTTATCCCAATCACGTTCAGTTACATTAGAAATCCAAGCTTGTAATACTAATAAAATTTTCGGAATGCCCAATTCCGCTGATAATTTTTTCAAATATTTGAGATGTACCAACATATTCAATCTGTCCCAGATGATCGACCTTCATTAATCATAACTGGCAAAAATTTCCCATTTGAACATCTACCAGTTCCGCTTGAGTATCCACTTCGAAATAGAATTTTTAAATTATCCAACCTATTACGACAACACACATGTATAACCTTTTCATTTTAACTTTCAACTTAAATGCTTGCTGGTGGTACGTCGCGATAAATTCGACTAAAATTAATCCTCTGCCACATACTGCTTGGCGGATTCACGACTATGGTAGTCTTTCGGTAGCGATTTAACCAGCGCGTCAAGGATCAACAATCTTATGCCCATGATGCCAGTTACCACTTAATGCTCTTAAGTTACACAAATACCGACATTTCGACAACTCGACTCCGACATTATGATTTCTTTGACATCTTTTTAGTGTCTCGCTTTCTCCCAATGAAATTCCGACCACCCGTCCGTATCTTAATGTCTCATTTCCAAACTTTGCAGCGAGTTGGCATCACCATAACTGCGTTATCGAAATTGAAAATAAATCTACCGACTTGATAAGAATAGTTATCGGATAAACAATAAATGAAGTGTGATAAATTTACTAACACGCCTCGAAGCATGTCGACGCTTAACGACAAATACCATCCGTACCGACGCTTCCCTGCAGGTGTTCGCAGCGCGGGTTCGACGAAAATCTTCGAATTGGCGTCACCAGCGATCAGCGATCAGCGAAAGAAGAGAATTGGAACTACACAAAGAAGACTTCGGGCTCTCGGCCTTGACAACCGTCTTTACACCCCAGGCACATAACGGAGACCTTGCGAGGCTGGCTTGCAAGGCTGCAGTACCCAAAATTGTAACGACCCGCCAGGGTCGGCCAGCGCGAGGAGTTAAGGTCATCGGCAACTTGTACACTGATCGCTTGTCGATGGATGACAACATAAAAGACTTCATTTGACATTAATAATAATAAAAATACGCTTTTATTAAAATGCTTGGTGAACTAACAACATATCTGATAAAACAACGGAAGCAGCAATATCTAGGTGGCCAATTACTCTGACTCAAGATACACAAGAATCATCTGACTTATAGGGAAAGTATGACAACGGACTGTTAAATCTGATACCCAGGTCTAACTTGATATACAAATAAGAGCCAACAAAGAGAAATGGCGATGAAAGGGAATTATATGCGCGCGCACCGTCTACGATCCTCGATCTGCGGCCTATCGATGCGAACCACCAGCGACTCGGTGATGACCTCTTAGAACCTGGCGTAAAAGCCCGCCCAGAATAGGGAGTTAGCTATTAGGCGGTGAATACAAATACCACTGACGATCCTGGCGTATACGTATTCGTACTTATATAAATAACGTATGTATACATCAACGAACCCGCCGCGATGAATAACGGTCCGACTAACGTCTCTTATGCGATGTTCATATCTTGCTTGCATGAGCTTATAATCATAATTACGCATATTCATTCAAAGGAAGCAGGTTCGGCCTACAAGGCATCAAATGAGGTCACTCAAATAATACACGTGAGGAATCCGCCTCGAATAATACACACGTAGGAATCATGCCTCGAATAATACCTTGGGAATCGAAAGTCAGAATAATACTAATATAGGGGAATCATGCTCGAATAATACACATATGAGGAATCCGCCTCCTGAAATGGGATGGGGCCCGCCATTTCCGTCCTCGGACCGAGGCTACGCCCGCCGATGTGCGTATCGCGCTGAGCCTCAGGAGAATCCTTTGGGCTGCCAAATATCACCTGGCGATTAGGTCGCTAAAACAAAATTGCTGTATGGCTTGATCAAGCAGCGTCGTGTGACAGCGTAGCGACCTGTGACCACACAATCTCATAACATGGATCATATTCTGGCCCATCCGTGATATAAGTCATAATCACTAATATCGCATGATGAATCATAAATCTCGATTATCTCGTAATATAACCCAAAATATAAATTGTTTATCCTTATGAATCATAAATCAAAGTTTACACATAATTATCGATCATAATCGTATGATAAGCATATCGAACGATCGAGATATCACCGTAATATATAAAACATAATATATATGAAGATTACAGCAGTGATGATTTGTCACTACTTCTGAAACCCAAAGCGTGTAATAATGACTCTGAAGCTGATCCTCGTCTTAGATCAGTGGCTCCTATTCGAGGAAATTATAGACCCATAACACATTTGTAGAATAATCTCTTTTAAGCATCATATTAACCTCGAGTGTTATACCGCGTCTCGCGATTCAAATTTACAACCACTTGATAAATTTATCCCACAAATATTGAGGTATACACTTTTAATGTTCAACGTAACTACGTGTCATGACTTCGTAAAATCTCGATATTCGATTAAATGGACATTACCCAATGATACTTTAAAGCGGCGTTGTCAAGTCAAAATCGGTGACAACTGGTGTCCATTAAATCTGACCTCGATTCAAGCTAAATGCTATCTGAACTTTTCCCAGGCTTTACTGACCCAGTCTCTCGCATCCATATCGAACCCGATAATTATCACGACAACTATATTAAGTTCTAACCTGTTGTTACAATTTAAATTTAATTTAAGAAAAGTCAATAAAATTCAACCATTGACTTACACGACTTTCTAACTTGATAATCACTCGAGCTTCATGCATTAATCACATACGATACTGGATAACATTTTTACATGCCATAATAAATTCAAAGATCTAAAGTCAACAAAAATCCGCAAAGTCCAACTCTTGAGAAACTCAAGAAATATCTCAAAAGATTTGATCTTTCTTACCTAGATATGATGAGGATGATGAGAGAAAATCGCATGTTTTGATGCTTTGAGTTTAGCGGCAATCGATGAGAGAAATGGAAGAAAAATTTTTGAGGGGAGTCAGTACCGACGAAGGGAAGAAGAAGGTTTTGGATGAGGATGGAGATAGTGGTGAAATAGGTGGGATATTTAGAAGGAAGAAATTTAAGTTCGTTGGTTTCGGGTTAATTTTCTGGCCTTCATTGACTTAAATGCCAGCCAGCCAAGTTTTGATTGTTATTTAAAGGCATATATTCTTCTTCGTCTAAATACTCGTTTAGATGCTCGACATTATTCAAATTATTTATACTATCTCAGGATCCCTTACTAGTCGAAATATCTGGCCCGTAAAATGGGTTTGGTCCTCATTCTTGAGCAGTACTTTAATTCGGCACATCTTTGAAACTTATATACTATCGACGTAATAATTGTAGACGGGTTATTTCGTAAGTAAAAGCGACAAGGCTATAAAAAAGGGAGTAGTATCAAATAAGTGAATCCATTCAAATACAACAGGCTGCCATGATATAAGAGATGCATTTGGGGTTTTTCGATTTGATTCAAAATGCATTTGAGCGATTAAGCAAGTTTTTCGATTAGATTTTACGGTAGAATTACCTACGAGGTTATTTAGAGCGGATATGAGTCCGATTTCCATCTTGGTTTAAATGGTCGATCCGATTTTACTTTCCGTCGAGCAGTTTGTCGAAAATCATGTTCGAATTGGCTCATTAATAATGATTACCGTAACAAAAAATGTTAATTTTGTGAATTTTTTATGGAATTAGAGAGGTATTCTTTTTGAGATTTAGGCGAATTATACACTTATTTTAGCTATGGAGCACCCAGTTGTTTGGTTTGGTTTGGCCAGGCCAAAGGCTTTTGTGTCGGTTACCACAGGTCGAACTTAAAAGAATTTGTTTCGATCGATTCAATCTCATCAGTTCCGATTTTGGATCAATTATTTAGGACTATCGTTTGGGCTTAGAAATTAACAATTTTGAGACTATCGGTTCAAAAATTCATTCATAGATTCTTTCGCTTTTACGTATATTTGTATTTCGCATATTATTAGGTTTAAGAAGAATTTATATATCTTATTATATTATCTTAATAATGAGCAAAGATTAATCCCAGAAATTTTACTCAACGTCCAGTATCTGGTGTAAACGGATAGCAAATGAAAATTAAAATTTGTGAAAATACAGTAAGGGTACGTCTTAAAAAAAAAAAATTAGCATCAGGCAGTTCAATTATTTTAATGTGGCACAAATCAGGTTGGTTTTACCGAAAAAAGCCATCACCAAGTGGTTTGATTGACTTAAAGTCAATCCCCAAATTAATTTGGTTCTACCAGATTCCGAAAATTTATGTTATTTTTGGTTATGTTTATCATTTTGATTTTGTGCATATTGCCAACACATTTTAACTGACGTCGTCCTTTATATGAGAGAATCTTATTCAATTTGAACTTCCTTTTAGAGCGCCACTGAGAAGAGCAAACAACACTTGGCAAAATGGAAACAGACCAAGAATCCCTCAAACTCATTCCTTTTCAGCTCCAATTCGACAAACCCATTGCTTCTCAGGTTTTTATTTTTATTTTTATCTTTTAATTCATTTACCCATTTTTTGTTTTTAATCAAGAAAAATTAAATATTTGGAGTTTATACTGAATTCTTGATTTTATTTTGATGTAGATAAAAATAGCTGAATGGAACCCAGAAAAGGATTTGTTAGCTATGGTCACAGAAGACTCAAAACTACTTCTTCATAGGTTTAATTGGCAAAGGCTTTGGACCATTTCTCCTGGTACCCTTTTTGACTCTTTTTCATTACCAATTTATTATGGTTTTATTGTTTTGTTTTGATATATAGATTGTCTAGTTTTGAATTTTGATGTTTGGCTTTTTAAATTTTGAACTCAAGTATTTTTTGTACGGGTTGCACAAAATTTGGTGAAAATTATATCCAACATCAACATCAAGCCCCGATATGCCCGGATGCCTCTGAAGGTCTCATGCCTAAGTGGGGTGGGGGTCTGTGATAACACGGAGGTTATTTCCAAAGTGACCAAGAGTGAAGTACAAATACTATCTACAAGTCCATAATATATAAGGAGTGTAGGTAGTGTTCTGAGCCATTTTGCTTTATTTTAATATATTCGAGAGCCAAAGAATACATAGTCTTCAACTCCATAGGACATAGTGACATGAAAATTGTATTTTTACTACTGACATGATAATTTTGATTCAAATCAAAGTCGTGCATCTCAATTAGACGCTGCAAAGTTTGTTAATTTTGATCATTGAATATTAGAGTAGACTATCTTTTTGGGATGGAGATAGTATTATTTTGATATATGTGTAATTTGTGTATGTGTGTGTGTGGGTAAATGCAATGTTACAAAAATTGATGTTTTGCTTCTTCTCGGATACTACTGAAATAACAAAATGGTGTTTGCCAGATAATTGGTTTTAAAATAAAGTTTTGATCTTTATGTGTTTGCAGCTACATTATTAGTTATTTTATTCTGTATCGTTTGGATTTCATTTAAAATCCAATATATGGATAGGGCATAGATGTGTTAGTTCTGGGTATATGAATATTGTTATTGTATGAAACTTATTAAGCACTATTTCACTCTGTAGATATTCAAGGTTTCGTTGAAATTTACCTAGATTACTAGAAAATGATAACAGATTTGTCAATTGTTTCCTTGGAATGCAGTTATCCGTTGACCTATGTATATTTCTCATTATATTCAGGTAAGAGAGTGACATCTTTATGCTGGCGTCCTGATGGTAAAGCGATAGCCGTGGGGCTCGAGGATGGGACCATTACATTGCATGATGTAGAAGTAAGTCACTTTTTTTGTAACCGTTTTCGAGCATATTTCAGAAAAAATATTTAATAAAGTGTAGGCTTGTTTCTACTTATAATAAAAATGGGATAGGTTGCATGCAACAAAAAGAGGAGAACCAGAGAGAGTACATGGGATGTTAATAAACTCTGAATGAAATGACATCAATATAAATGGTATAGGACAGAGAAGCCTAACGAGAACATTTCTCAAGTCAGAAGGAGTATCAGTTCATAATTTATGTTCATATTTTATTTCTGCTTTGTATGAATTAAGGCCTGTATAGTTTGGTTATTATAGATTTGGATCTAATTTTATCTGATTGGAGTATAGGGTTGTGTCTCCTTTCGCTATATAGTTCGATTGAGTAATTCCAACATGTACTCTTGTTCCACATCATGATAATTTCACCAATTTGTCAATTGAGGATAAGCCGATAAAGTGCTGGCCATAGAGAAATTTCTTCCTAGATTTTTCCCAATTTGATTTTTTTTTTAAATTACAATTTGGCCCTTGTTCTTGGAAGGACTCGAACCCGGAACCTCGTTATTGCAAGTTATACCCCGTGGCCACCAGGTTAATCCATGTGGTTCTCAATTCGATTCTTGTTATGACATAGTCATCATTCTTTTACTTTCAGCTTGGAAGAGAGAAGCGAGGCATATCTAGTCACTGATGGGGAAATTGAGTGTGGAATGAATATTTCTATTTTGATATTTCAAATATGCTTTCCTAACGAGTTTTAATTTCTTAAGAGTATTCAGTTTGGCGTATAGTATTGCTCACTTATTTTTGCTGGTACACTTCTCTTATTAGTGCTCCTCATAATCATAGTGTTTGACAAGTGTGCTTGATTCCTTATAGCCCTACGTTCATTACGTTGTTATTTAGAATTACTACAAAATTTCAACCCAATGTTAGTTCATATGATTTTATGTATCAGTACGCTGGTTGAAACTGAGTGCCGTGTTTTCTTTTGTTATATGATGTTAATGGAATAAGTATTGCAATATAAATCTTATGATCATATTATCTTACAACCTCGGGGCCTTGTTAAAGGATATGCTCTGAGAATCTGGTTTAAGTTTTATTTCATATGAAGGAAAAACAATTCCTTTCCATATCTGCATCTTTATATTTGAAATTAAATAGTCTACTTTGTATATGTTTATTATGATCAATTCAGAATGGGAGGCAACTCAGAAGCACCAAGTTGCATGATGTTGCTGTTGTGTGTCTCAACTGGGAAGAAGATCTGGATAATAGTGAGGTAAGGTGATGAGTGCATGTCGTTGTTCAAAGGTTCTATCATAAAGCACTTTAGACATCCGCACCTCCTTATATATTTCTTCGGCTCCCCCTATTCATGACACATCAATTTTTATTGAACGGGCTGTAGGATGGTATTAGTAATTTGTCCACTTATGAGGATCGCACTTCTCGTTTCTTTCCTTCTATGCCAAGGGTTCCACATATGCCTGGACTTGTAGCTGGTGATTCCGGTTTCATGGATGGTAATGAGGGTTCATCCCAGGAGCTATCAAATTCGGCATGCCAACGGTTCAGTATCTTGTGCAGCGGGGACGTATATGGAAATATTTGCTTCTCTATATTTGGTATATTCCCTATCGGAAAAATTGTAAGTTGAGCATTCCAAACTGCAAACTAGCTATACATATATGTATTGACCAATTGGTCAGCATTATTTAATTGCAGTTCATATCGTTGATTTTTCTTTTTATATCTTGTTTTTTCCATAATATGCAAGAACATCCATGATGTAGCAGTCAGCAGTTCACCTATTGACAATGCTTACCGAGTACGAGATGCTTCCTTGCATAAGGTAAGATTACCTCTGCTTGGTTGGTTATATGATACTCCCTCCATCTCACAAAGATTGATTATCTAATGCACATAAATTAAGGTGAAATGACTTTTACCATGTTTACCCTTGACATAAATTAATGATGTCTAAGCTAATATCTATTTCCTATGGACATTATGTGGACATTAAAGAGAGAGTATAATTCAATGGCCCCACATAGAAAGAGAGAAAAATTAGGGATATAATGGGGAAACACATGAACAAATAGCATTGGACGGAAAAAATGCTAGATGATCAAACATTATGAGACGGAGGGAGTACTTCTTTTCTTTTGTCACAAGTCACAACCTTACTGCTTATCTGTGTAGGTTCCTAATTTAAGTTCTAATATTGTACACAATAGATTTTCATTTTTGAGAAATCCCAAAAGATGTCCAAAATGTGAAATGCTGGAAAGCAAAAACTGAAATGAGAGAGAAATTTAAAATTTTCTTTGATTTTGTGCAAAAGCAACCGTCCTGCATAAATTGAGATGGACGGTGTAAATACATTAGTGTTATATGAGAAGTGGTGCCAGAAAAATAAATTTGATATCCGAGAATATTTTTATATTTCATGCAGCAGAAGATAGCAAGCGCTTATAAATAATCTGCACAAGACTTTGGATTGCTAATAGTTGCTCGTAACAAAAACTAGTCAAAGTTCCTTCGATAGGACCAGCATACTTTCGATTGATCTCTCCCTCTTATCTTTGCTCCTTTTGCAGCTCTCTATTTTTTCTTAAATTCTAAAGAAAAAAAGGTTGATCATCATTGAACAAAAAACTGTTGTATATGAATTATAAAGAAGGAAATGACCACGCGAACCTACTGAGCCACGTTACACATCATGTACAGAGCAGACAATTAACTTGCATTGAACTAGAGCAATTGCCACTTTAACCAAACCTATTTGAAGAAGATACATTTGAAGAAGTGTATCTTCATGTCTAGCTATGCGGCTAACTTGCTACCCCTTCTCTTTCTCTGCGAACTAGTAATTTCAGTGAATTGTCATCCTCACAAAAGAATCTATAAAAGGGCATTCATTTCAATGTGGATCCACTTATATGGTTCCCCCCTAGTCTTTTGAAGATAGCAATAGCTCTAAAATCATGGTCCACTTTCATTTTTCTGCCACATTTGTAAATGTTAGATGTATAGTAAGAATAGTTGAGTTATACTCCAATTAGGTACTATATCATGTAAAGCAATTAGATCAGGTTTTGGTTTTGTTATTCAATTATAATTGGATAGGTTAGTTGATGGTAGTTCAGTTATATTTGGTTTATATCTTGGTATATGCATATATATTGGTAGCGTCTCATTGCAATACTTACCGACGTCCTATTATATTACTTATCAGCATACTTATATCTTATGTCATTACTTATCTTTGTGTATGTTTTACACGCTTCATGTTCGTTGAAGAAAAGTCCATCTGGAGCTAGATTTTACTTATACTACCAGCTTAATTCTGTTCACTTGGTCAACCCAGGTGACGTTGTTGAAAGACCTCTGTCATTCATTAGTCTTATGCACTGGAGAAGTTTCCCAAGATGGAGACAAAGATGACGGGAAAGGTTTTTCTGAGCATAAATCACATGATTTCAGCTGTTTAGTTCTGGATACTTCAATATTTTCAAAAAGGTAACCCTTATTTGGTTTGTGAAACTGTCTTAACCCACCCTTCCCCATCTTCTCTTGTGTCTTTATTTATCTGTATTGTCAAATAGATTTCTTTAAGTATTATTTTCAAGTTCTGACCCAAAGTTGTGAATAGCGTTTCGCGGTCCGTCGCGGCGAAGCTCCAAAAGCTATAGCGGTGTCGCGGTATAGCGTAGCGGTAGTTTTTCGGAGTTTCTTATATAATATATAAATAGATATATGACACAAATATTCGTAATACTTGTAACCATTTAGTTGAATTTTTCATTAACAGATTGTAAATTAAAGTAAGTTAACTAAATTAATTATTAACATATTAATTATAAACAGACTATAGAGCAGATTAAATGTAACATATTATTATAAACAAATTATAAGTTAATTATAAACAAAAATAAAGAAATTGAAGTAAAAATATAAAACATAAATTGAAGTAAACTAAAATATATTATAGAAACATAAATTAAAACTAGAATTAAAAATCAAAATTAAAATATAAAATCAAATTATAGGACCGTAAGCGCCGGGCTGAATTTCATTTATTTCGTGGTTTAGAAGATCGATAATAAAATAGAGGAGAAAAAGAAAGAATTTTAACGGTGCTGTTGGTAGAAAAACAGGTGCTCTGAGAGAAAAACGAGGAAAAAAGGTGTTCCTGGAGATTGAATTGGTAGGTTAAAGCCAAAGATAATAAACCGGCTCCTTAAATTCGCACTGCTGCCAAGGATCAAGCGACGTTTATACGAAAATGGCGGCGCTTATACGTATTTCTTGGAGTTCATCACACGCGACCTACTATAGCGCCGGGTTACCATTTGGCCTGCGATAGCGCCGCTTATTCGCGCTATTCACAACTATACTCACTCTCGTGATGTCAGCATTCCTTGTAGAAATGTTTTTGACCTTTAGTCTCTATGCTACATATGCCTTACATAAGTATAAGCTAAATAATTTAATTACTTTACTCTATCCTACAAACAAGAAACATGCTATCATGTTAACTCATGGTTCAAACCACCTGCTAAGATTAAACTGACCTATTGTAGTCAATCCAATTAACTTAAAATTAAACTATAAAGTATGAATTTATTATAAATACGTACCAAATTGTTCAGATATGTGCCTCAAGTCTATATCAGTGACTCAGAGCAGAACATTAGTTGACAAGCTTAAGTATGTAGAGGTCTCTCTAAACAGTTCATTGAAGCAATTTTTCTCATATGAATGTTTTTTATAAGTGATAAGTAAATTAATAAACTACTATTTGCTTACTAATCTAAGTTGACTATAATGTTGTACCCAGTTTAACTCCCAAGTAATTGTAGGAAGAATGAGCTTCATCAGGTAGCTCAACAAGCTTCTAGCATTGAGGACTTAACTGAAGTTATCCGAACTTCAATATCAGTCATGTCAAAGCAATGGTCCGAAGCCATGCGTAACTTCCATGAAAAATTTGATCATCTATCTACCTTAATTAGCGACCATGGTGATTCTCAAAGCCTTTCAAACTCCTGGTGTTTGTCAGAATTATTTTTCATCGGCCTGCCTTTTTACCATATCTATGATTTAGGCTTTGACTCCACACCCCAAGAGGAGTTCCTGAGCTTATTAGAAGGCGCCCGGACTAGTCCACCACTTCACCAATTTTTAGTCAATTCTCTTGGTGAAGCGGTATGAATTCTTTTTTCCAGATCTTGATTCTGAATGGAAATTATATGGTTTGATTCTTTAGTTTCTTAATCTATGGTTTCTGAACTTAGGGAGTCAGGAGGATGTCGAAGGTGGTTTGTGGTGCAGGCAAAGAACTTCAGCTGGTTGTTCTCAATCATCTACAGGTGTACTTTCATCTTCCTCTCCTTCTGCATGATTCAACTATAAGAACAATTGTTTCCATGCTCAAAACTTTCTTTTGTAGTTATCTTTCATGTGTTTCTTCTTGTGCTATGGAACTGGACACTTCAAAATTTGTGATTGTCAATCACATATTTATCCCTACACTGCCCATGCTCCCCATTTCTCTCTTATCTGATATTATTTAATGAGTTATGAGGACTTCATGCCTGTTAAAGCTAAAGATTTCATTAGAGCAGATTTTACATATTAGTATCAGAACAAACAACAATTGCACTCTGTCATACTGCTCTAGCTCCTCTATGTACATTCATTATAAAGATGAACAGATGTTATGCAATGCTACATGTGTAGCTCATGCTGTATTCTAATGCCAATGTGGAAAACATAATCTAGATTGAATTATCTTTAGTGAAAGGATTTCTTAAAATTATTAGTTGGTCTTTATTATGCTTGACAGCCTGCTGCAGAAATTATTGGGTTTAGATTGGGAGAGCTCAAGGGGCTTTCAAAATGGCGAGCACGTTTTCACGGTATTGGCTTGGATGAGAAGTTAGTTGATAATGCTACTGAAAAGGCTGGTATGATGCTAGTACACATTGAACGTTTTTTGGGGGTTCTGTCTTCCGTTTTGCAGCAGGTATGGATACATATAGTTTTATAGAGGGATAGTGTTATTTGCATTGGGCCTGATGGATTTGGACTCCATGCCAGTTCTCAAATTTTTTCAGCTGGCTTCTGAAATCAGTGAAGGTTCTGATGTCAGAAACAAGTGACCAGATCTTACCTTTGAACAGGTTAGCTACTTATCTTGGATCTTGTTATGTATGATAAGCTTTTTAGTTTTTGAACATATGTACTCAAAAGGGCTATAATTTTACTCAAAAGACGATACAAGTAGATCTTGACTACAAACTTTTCTCAGGAAACGAGTTCAAAACATTCTAAAATAGCTTAGAATCTTACACTATTTAATGTAAGTTTCACATATTAGTTAAATTACTCCACATAATTTCAGATTTTACAAATGGACGTTTAATGTCATATTCAAATAAAACAAACCAAGAAATTGCTTATGAACTATAAAGTTTATGCACCATTAGTCCATTACCTTAGCGACTTACCTTTTCATAAGAGAATGACAAAAAAATGCTTTCTCATACTCTGACTTTGGCAGTGAACTGGTTGTCATATTCTTGAGGTTCCTATACAATCAAGATCCTGTAATGAAGTTGCTGGAATCCACTGATTCCGTCATTGTTAATTGGCGTGCCTCTGTCCCGTTGCAGATACTGTAGGCATTTACAATTTATGTTTGTATAGTCAGTTCAACTTATATTACGGAGTATAATACTTCTGCCCCTCACCACCAAAAACAGATAAAAACATGGACACCTTGATTCTTTTGGACTACTGAGTTGACAACTTCAGAGTGAAAGTTGAAAGATCCTATCTACTTTTTAATTTAAAAGTTCCTCCGTGTACTCCCAATAGTTTTGTAGTTTGTATTTTATCTTCTTAATTAGCATTAGTTTGTCTCGTTATTTTTCAGGGAAACTATGCAAAGAGTTAAAGAATTGGTACTATTTGGTGGATTTTCAGATACTGAGTACTTGAAGAGGACAATGGGGAAGGAGTTCCAACAGATGGAATCTTGGTAGAGATACATTTGTGTCATCTGCGTTGCATTTATTTGCGAACTGTTTAATCCCATATACTTTTTTGGTCATGTTAATTCTACTTGAAGAAGTTTATTTAATATGTCCACAAACTTTTTCTTTTACCTCGATGAACATAGTTTAAGCATCTTAATGCAGATCACCTACATATTATCAAATTGTATGAACTGAGGCTGCGTTTAAATTAATGCATTTGGGGGAGGGATTTATATACCTAGTTGTAAATTTGGGTTCTAAGTCAACCCATAATTGGGTTTCCGTAGCCATTTTCTGTGCAAAATGGAAGGATAAGACTCCTGTTTGGACACCCTCAAATTCATTGATTTAGAACCTTATGATGCGAAGTCCATCAATCTAAATCCTATCCAATGGTTTTTGCAACTCAGCTACATATAGGTGTTCATGAACTTTCACCAGTAAGATGTTGGTTGTATGTAGTTGAACTTCAAACATGGGACACTGATATTGTCTGAAAGTGGAAAATTTAGTAATTCATCTATTATGCATATATGGTAGTCCTTCAATGCTATTTGATAACCGTAATATTACACTTACGGTGTTGATGGTTTCGTGTAATGTTTTTATGAAAAACAGTTTCAAGGAGGCATTTACGATGCCTTTTGCTACAGTTTCCAGAAAAATCACTGCAAAGTCTCTGGTGCCACTTTTTTCTGTTGGAAGCTATCTTAAGACCAAGTCCATGATCATTCCTACATCTGTTTCATATTACAAGGTACCTTTTTATAACATGCTACTATATGCTGACACCTGTTGATTATGTCTGTTGTTTTCTATAGTTCTCCCTGCTTGTTCTGTTAATTCAAGTAAAGTGGATTGTAGTGCAAATAATTTAATTATGATCGTTCTTTCTTCTATTGATTAGTCCCTTTCTTTAACCTTGTGTGGTGAAGAACATATTTGTTAGTGTTTTTGTTCTCTTTTATTTGAGCTGCAAAGGAAAACTGGTCTGCTGATATAAACACTGGAAATGTCATGTATGACCTTACATGCACCGACGCTCATAGTTCTTTAGGCTGATATGAATATCAAATCATGTGTTTACTAAAAAAATTTGTGTTGACAACTTGACGTTCAGTGAATTACGGTTGTAAAACATCCAAATTTATCGAGAGTTCCAATGACTGGATGCGATATTTCTATAAATGATTTAATTTGTTCTGATGGCAGTGTCAGTTTTGTTTTCAATTATTATCATGCAGGGCAAGAAAGATCAAGTCTGTTGCAATTACTTGGGAGCTTGCCACTTTTTTTTGTGTGAAATTGTCCTCATTGCTCAGCTGTCTGACTTAAGAAAGACCGATGTGTTCACCTGTAATCTTCTGATTCTTTCCTTGAGAGTTCTCTAACTAGGTGTTTTCCTTGTTTATTTTTAATCTTTAGGAGGATCCAGATTGTACCTCAAGGAAGCGAATAAGTCAACAAGGATATACCGAGTGCATAACTGTCAGAGTACCCGAAGACTCTTTCCCATCCATTCCCAATTGCATTTTAATAGCTAGGAGACTTTTGTTTGATCTTAACAATGCAGAGAATGATCCTTCAATAGAAGCTGCTTTGTTACGTTTGCCTGATGGTTACCACTGTGTGGATCTATCTCTATATAAAGTAAGCAAACAAAACCTTGTTTCTGCATCTTATTGACTTATTCTCCTCCTACAATTAATTTGGTGCTATATAATGTCTCTTCTTTTGAAACAGGATCAGCAGATTGTCTTATTACTGAATGAAACTACCACAATCTCTGAGAGCTCCGGAAAGGCTTGTATGGTGATTCTCCAAGCATATGATCTTCCTTTTGTACCGTTGTCCCGAACAAACAATGGCAGCTCTTGGAATTTCCAAAATCTTGAGGTAAAAGTTATTTTGGATTTTAGACATAAGAACCAAATATTATTTGCTTCAAATTTTAGAGTGACTTTAGCTCGTTGTAGTTCAACTTTAAAAGCTAAATAAGTATGTTCGAATGCTAGAATTTTAATGTTAAATTCTCAATTATTGGTAACTAAGCACATTTTCATTGGCTTTATATTGCAGAGTTCTCTCATTGACATACAACTGGATAATGAGAAGGTTCGCAGCATCCCCCATGCTGTTGTTTTTCCCTTGGCAGTTAGTGGTATGTGCTTACTGTTTTATATATTATTTGATAGCACAGCTGCGTATAACTAAAATAAGCCTCATCGACAATAGGTTGCACGTCGAACTTACATGTTTTAGTTAATATATAGTTGGAATTGGTATTTCGATGTTTCACAAGATATAACAGACGGAAGCACCACCCCCCGCGATGTGAATGTGAGATGAGCAACAATGACTTTTGGTTTAAATTGTTTGGTTTTCAGCTTAGATGGTGTAGTGCACACTATTAAGACTTAGCTCAATTTCATCCCTAATATGAATATGTTTGATTTTCCTTTGTCTTTTAAAGAATTGAAATGAACGAAAATTTTGCGCCTGTAGCTTTTCCTAATATGATGCAGTCATGTAATCCCATCGGGGTTATTACTCATTACCAAGGTGCATATATCAAAATCTTGACCCTTGTTCCCCATGTTCTGACATATTTTGTATCAGCTGACTGTATCAAAGCATTCAGAGAGTTACAGTATTTGCTGCAAGAAAACGCGCCTTGGTCTACATACTAGACGAGGACGAAGAAGAGGTTCTAGATTCAGACTGAATAGAGATTCAAATGTATTTATTTCTTGAGTTCTCACCGTATTATTTATGTATCTTTCACCTTCTCAGATGTACACTGAATAACAGATGGATTTGTCTTCAGGATCTGAGTTCTCATAGTGTTATTAATCATACTTATGCATATTAATAATGTGACAAAATGAGAAGGATTAAGATTTTTATTATTTTATAATGTTCTACTTGAATAATAACTTGTTAAAATAAATAAAAATTACTTTCTCGATTTTTAATTGAATAACAATATATTTTTACCAAGATTAATGGAAGTGAGTAGGATTGCGACCAAAAGGGTTTTTTGTCTGGTTTGTCATCGCACCATGTTTTTCGGTTTCTTTAGTGCGGTGCGAGTCGGTTTTTGGTTTTGTTCGGTGCGGTGCAAGTCGGTTAATAGGTGTGGTTTAGTACTAATTGTTTTTTTTTTCACATAAAATATATAATTTTCAAAAATTGGATATTAAAAATGCGAAAAAATATAAGTTTAATGTCTATTACAATTTAAACGATCAATTAAAAGACGAAAGAACATCCAAAGTTAATGTTTGTTACAAATTTCATAGGAGTGTTTGTGTGATCTTGCCATGCATCTATTGATATTTTGTATTCAACCTAATGCTACGGATTTACAATCTCTCGATATTTCAAATCTGAAAGACTAGTTATTACTTACTCCTATTAATTAGTGTTCTCGGCTTTATTGATAGACTATATATAGTCTACAACCCATAATATATGAAGTTAATAGATTAATGTATTGTATATTGGAATATCTCTAATATTCAATATTATGTAAACTTGTAATATACGGAGTATTATGTAATTAAATATACATGAAATGTACAAAATATCTAAATAAAATACCTGGCTCAAGTTGTGC
Source organism: Lithospermum erythrorhizon (assembly GCA_019722365.1). NCBI lineage: Eukaryota > Viridiplantae > Streptophyta > Magnoliopsida > Boraginales > Boraginaceae > Lithospermum > Lithospermum erythrorhizon. Next base: position 28,897 of record JADFUC010001656.1, read on the forward strand.
TTGGTTTTTGTAACCATAAACCGCAAAAAAGCTTTTGAATTTTTTAAACCCAATCGCCCGGTTTTTTTTAAAAACCCATCGGTTAAAATCGCTGGGATGGGCCGTTTGTTTTTTTTTCAATTTTTTCACATTCCTATAAGTGAGTGGTTGATTTACTCTGAGGAAAAACATACTACGCCCTCCGATTTTTTTAATGGCTATTCTAGAAAAAAATATTTAAAATACTTCATACTTTGACCCAAATCTAACGCTTAATTGATTTTTCTTTTAAGTCCCTATTTAATGTGTTGCTATGTATTATAAGCTTCTAAATATCAATACATTCATTAAATCAAGGTTCTTACCATTAATTAGATATATACGTGAAAATGTCATTCATTCCTGAATCATTAAATTTGTGATGACAACTAAAAACCCTATGAGTATAAACTAATAGAAGAGCTGGTCCTAAGATGAAATGAAGTTTGTTGTGGTTATTAAACCACTTTAGTCAATTTTCGACGACAATTCCGTTTAATCTTTATTAATATACCTTAAAGTCTTATACAACCAATGCAAGTGATCGAAGTCTCTAACCCTATGCTGCAGACAAGCAGAATCTACCACCTTTGTGGGACTACATATATGTTTACACGCCTTAACAATCCGTGGCCGGGTTCACGATCCCACGTTACATTCATGCATTCATACTAAAACCACCGCCATTGACGGCTCTCTGACCTTTAATACACCTTAAGATTTTACAGCACTCACCGTGATCAGCCTCAATATATATCAACAAAACCCAACAATAACATTTGAGTTCAATGAAGTGTTGGAAAAAATCAAGATAATCGATCTCTAAACTCGGTCAAATATAATCTAGTATAAAATCAACTCATAAACATCACTAAACAACTCGATAACTAAGAAGCATATTACTTCATCAATCATCAATCGCTTAAAACCAGTGTCAAGAAGTTCTAAATATCATGGATAACTAAGTCAATCATCGCCAGAGTTTAATCGCCGCACATCGCCATCGCCATACTTATTGCATTTAACCGTTGCAACACACACTTTTTGTTGTATTTAACCACTGCAACACACATATTTTATTGCATTTAACTTGAGCAATACAGATAATAATTGAGATGATAGATGCAGAAAGTGATACTCCACCTCGAAATAAAATAAATCAATCTTCTTCAATGTGAAAAAGTCAAATTGAAAATAAAATATTATACCTTTCATGACAACAATGCATGAACAATGAAAACACTTCTCTAAATCATTCATAATTTTTTTTTATCGAAAAAGCCCTATTTTTCCTTCTCGATAACGGCTATGTTGTCCGATATTTCCAGCATGTACTTGTTCCGCATCTTCCTTCCACATACACAAACAAAACAAATTACCTTTTAAGTACGTGGGTGAACCGCGAATTTTTATCTGTAGGGAGGCGTGAGTAACTAAAAATTATATAAAATGAAGAAAAATATACAAAAAAATTGAAATAATTTTAAGTAATTCTTGAATAATGAATAAATTTTTTATTTTTTAATAAAATATAATTTTCAAAAATTTAAAGAGTGCGACTGCTCCCATACCTCCTAGTTCCTTCAATGCTTTTAAGTACTCCAAATACTTACACTAGAAAAGTAAAATTTATTGTTTGATAATTAATTTATGAACTTAATTACTTGGTCAATGACTTGTTCTAACATCGAAAATAATCTTCATGGATTATAAGTAATCGTTGACTATAAAATATTAATAAAATTAATCACTTATTGATAAAAAGAATAAGATAATAAATTAATTATATTGTAATAGAAAATGCATCATATTGATTCAATAATCTCTAAATATTAAAACCTCAAATAGTTTAATGCATTACTTATATTCAACTTCATAAGAAAATCAAAAACAAAGAATCAAATATTAAAATGGGGCTATTTTTTGCACCGATTAAAATTATTCCTACACCGATTAGGACAATTATGCCCTAATTATGTCAATTATGCCCTTCATATACGTAAAATTAGAACCTAAAAATTCATTTCATCAAAATAATTTCACAACACATCCCTAATCTCTCTTAAACTAACCCTAAAAAATCCTTAATTATTCTTCATCATCTAGATCTTTTAACACAAAATAATGAAGAGAAATGGTAACTCCATCTTCGCATTTCAGCGAGGTACGTCACTATCGATTAGTTCTTTTCTAAAGACTAACTATCACCCGACTTCACTGCTTCCATTCCATCACCTTATTTTAATCTGCTCCATTCCACCCAACTCCAACACCGACAAATTTGATCCCGACGCCACCTAATCGCTAAAACACTAACTCAGAGCAGATTTTACCAAATAACACCTTTCTCCCTGCTCGTTATACACACACCCAAACAAGGCTGAATAAGATTTAAATGACTATTTTACCCCCTTATTTGTAAAGTCAGTAGTAGCTAAGTAGAAGTTTCATTAAGCTAGAAAATTATCATTTCACTCAAAAAAGCTTACTATTCTACACAGATACAGACCTCTTCTTCCTTCCCCCACCACCATCATTAATGTTAAATTGGAGTTATAAAAAATTCATGTTAAATTGCTCCTCTTCTCCCCTTCCCCCACCACCACCATTAGTAAGTAAAGTATTGTTCTATTTTGGTGTGCTATAATATTTTTGATTTGGTGTGCTATAATATAAGTCAAGTGTTGATTTGAAGGTCCGATTTTTGGAATTTTGACAAAGTCAACGTTCCACAAGTTGAAGTCCCATTTGACCCTCCAGTCCATCACTAAACGTGATCGGGGTCGATGATAGTGGAGAGTGCATTGCAGTGTTTGTTGCCGTCGTGGTGGGAGTTACAGGTGTCGCTTTTCGCCGCCGCTTTCGTCATCTCCGCTTACTTCTTCTTCACTGCCCCCGCGGATGATCCGCCCGACGCCATTCTCGGACTACCTGATGACAAAGACAAGGTTTCTTTCATTCTTCTCTGTCCCAAACAAATAACAAAAAATACTATCCAAATTTATGCCTCTACTCCCCCCTTCTGTTGGTACTAATGATAATATGTTTTTCTGATTCACCATTTCATTACTCCCTCCTTCCGTTTCCAATTGAGATAATTGGTGTAGGTGAGTTCAAGGGCAACGGAATTTTTAACATTAATGGTGGAGTTAAGAGGAGGAAGATTGAGGGGGGGAAAGCCACCGGCAGAGGTTGCGGGTGGAACAGATTGGGGAACGATAGTTGGGTTAGGTGGTGTGTCAACTGGTGTTGGATCGGGTAGGTGGTGGTGGGGTACATGGGCGATTGGGGGCAGAGGCTACTGGTGGAGGAAATGGAGGTGCGGTGGAGGTAGTGGCTATGAAAGGGAGGTGGGGGTAGTTGGGGTGGAGGCAGGATGGGGTGTGCAGGGGGGGAGAAGCGGCATTATTCGACTAAAATACCCCACAGAAGTTATTGCTTTTAACTACTATTTGATGGCTTTTAATTCAAATTTCATTAATCGTCGTAGTTTACTGAATTAAATTTAAAAATTGGCTGACTGAATCTGAAACCCGAGTAAAAGCTCAGCTGATTACAAGATTTAAATTGGCCTCGAGAACATTATTAATTACTAGCTTATAATATACGCCTCGTCTCAGCATAAATTATTTTATTATTTTTATAATAAAATTATAATAAATAAATTTTTAAAAAACCCTAAAAGTTAAATAAGTGTTATTTAAAAAGCTTACCATTAAAAAAATAAAGATAGAGGACTGAAACAACTTTTATTTTCTCTTGTCAGATAATTACAGATACATTTAGTTAGGATAATACTCATAGATAATAGACAGAAAGAGATATCTGTTGTTTAATACCAATAAGCTAGCATTATGAAAATTAAAATAAAAAATTATTATCAGAGGGTAATAGGAAATATATTAATTTGGCTTCACTTAATCGTCAATCCATCTCCTTGCACATTATATATAATATAGATTCTTTTATCATATAGTCTTTTTAATCTATTAATTTGCTGTTTTTTCCGTAAATTAAGATTAATTTATTGTTCTCTATCCTTAATTGATTATTGATTAGTGTAGTAAAACAAAGCATAACACTCTTCTATGCCAAATTGGTGTTTGTATCCCAACTAAAGTAAATTTGTTGTTTTTTTTTTAAATTATGTAAGCATGCCAAATTAGTGTTAAATTAAGTTTCCCAACTTTCAACTAATTTGCTGGTTTGAACAAATTGGTGTTGTATGTTAAATTATGATAATTTTATATAAACATGTCAAGTGTTTGATAAAAGTTATCTTATATAAAATAGTTTTGAAAGTTGGCATTTCATCATATTGGTTAAATTTCATCATGTTAAATTATGATAAAAGTTCTTATATGAATCCAAATCCAATGTAAATAGGAGTTTAAACTTAAGTAGTGAAGTGTGTCATCTAACTTTCCTAGGAAAGTATATAGTGCAACACATTCAATCAAGTTAAACATTGTACACATAGTTAGGTAGTAGCATTCACTGTGTTTGTTAATATTATTGTATATTCTTAATTCACTTACATTACAGATCAAGTACATATGCGTCAAAAATGGTAATGATTACAGTAATGATTCTTCACTATTTTACAAACGTTCGAGTATATCTAGTCTAATCTTGTGTTTATAAGCCAGCAAACAAGGATGTCTATAATATTTGATCATTTATAATATGTGGAGAGTTCAAGAATCCGTAACATCCTTTTTTGTAATGTAGATCTAATACACAAGGAAAACGAAATATCGGGTAATAGGTCACAAAGTAACAGCTTCTAGTAGAAGACCAAAAGATGATGCCAACAATGAAGATGCACTGTTAAACATAGACAACGAGGTTATTGCACCTTTAGTGTTAGACACTACTGGAGTTGGTCAATCCATAGACAAGATTTTCAATGAAGTACTAGATAATCTAAACGTGATTCTCAAGAATCAAGATAAAGGTTTGGGAGTGGTAAACTTTAATCAGTCAAGTATCACAAGCAGCACCAATCGACGATAGTGTTTTAAAGCCGACATTTCTACCGCAGCTAAAAACAACAATAAAATAAATAATAACTCTACCATTACCAATCCAATAAAACAACTAAAATATTACTTACAACAATAAAATGATTCCTTGTGAGGAAGACCACAATATCTCCATCAATGGAGATTGAATCATCCTTCGTGAGTGGTAGATAAGTTTAGGGACTCAAGCAGAAAGAAGAACAAACAACTTCATGGCACGTAGCAGCCTATCATATACCCCATATCTACATCCATCCAACAATCTTCACCACAAGGTGTTTCCATCTACCATGATAGAGCATCACATATAAATTTCTTAGTATTGAACTTAAATGTATGTTCATATAACTCAATCCTTGCATCAACTTTGTGGAACAACTCTTGTCGAACTCTCATCCAAGATTCTTGATCACCATACACCTGACGAGCAATAGCCCTAAAACCACCCATCATTTTCATCATTTAACCATCCTTGAATAATCTTCTAGATAAAAAAGTTTATGTTCGAATATGCTGGAGTGACATATCGATTGCTTTACTCACGCCCACTTAATTACCCACCACAACCATGTCCATTCAGCTTGCACATCCAAGATCAACCTCATTCTCATTTCTATTTTCAAAATTAGTAGATACCATTGGATGAGTCGGTTTAAACTTTACAGTTGGAGTGCTAGCATACATGTCATCCGTCCAACCACCCTCTAGATTTTTGTTGAGTTTCCTTGATACCTTAAACATTTTCCTAGTATACTCAAATGATGAAGGTAGTCTTTTTGTAGAATTTTTGGGACGTCCTTTCTGAGGTTTCACCTTTGGTTCTTTGAAATTGCAATTGTTATGATTTCCAGTAGCTATCACATGATTAACTAAACTAAGATCTTTTTCAATTAACTCGATCGCCATCTCAAGCCTCTTCTTTCGAGGAGAAACCATGTTTGGGTCCAGGCAACTACCAACACTTGGTACAACTACATGTCCTTCAACATCCAATGTTTTTCAAAATATGTCAACCAATGAAAAAGGGATACCACTTACATTCATATCCACCTAGCAATCTCATGGGCACATGAAAGACCATAGGTAGATCTCATGTTACAAATGCATATAATCTCAACAAAATCATCACTTAATATTATGCACCTCTGCCCTTCTAGCATTTTAAGACATAAGTAAGAAACTCTACCTCTCAAATGTTAGACTACAAGTTTGTACACCTTGTTTTAATGATGACTTAAACATTGATTTACCACTTATATGCAGTACGTTGTTTATTCCATAGACACGTTAGCAGCGCCAGTTTTCTGACGTGAAATTGATAGTCATATTAAGTAAGCACAAAATATCAAGGTATCAAGACAATGAAAAATGTCACGGGCTTAAAGATGTTTTGTTATTAAAACGAATTTTAAAGTTCAAGTGTCGCGATGACGATGAGATCAACCACCCACTGAAGCTGATTGAGACTCAAGAAGCTTAAAGAAATGAATGACGCTGAAGACTAAGAATCAATCATTCAATCGGTCAAAGCGAAAGAACCAAGAAAAACAGAAGAATCAAGATCGAAGATACTTAATCGCTAAAGTTTGAGCTAATGTAAAAGTCATGGTCAACCTTTTACTTCGCTTTTGTTCTTTCGACTGGATCGTGCCTTTAAACGGTAGCAATTAATATTGACAAATTTTTTAATCAAAATTTATATCTTAAAATGATATTTGTCAAAATAGGAAATTCCTCAAGTCTCTGTCTCATTTTCTTAAAGGGTTTCAAAAGATCTTTCCAACACATTTTGAATCACAAAATCGGAGTTATAACGAAACTAAAAATTATTTTTGCTAGTCTATTTACCCATATGCTCTCGATGAAAATCCTCGACGGGGTCCGAAAATAGTCGTTTTTAGACCGTTTGAACTCTATTTTTACACCTATTTAACCCCATTCATTCCAAAGCCTTTGTAGAACATTTTTACATCAATCTAAGACCAAAATCTCTTATTTTAAAATATTAAAACTCTCATAGAATAGGCTTCAATTAGATTATTGAAAATAGTTTTAGTTGGATTTGATTAGTAATTTTCAAAGAGATTAAGCAAAAGGCGATAATAATAAAATGTTTTGATAAATTGCTCAAGAGGGAAGTTTATCATCTCCAAGATACTACACATTCATATTCAGCCGAGATTCAAACAAGTTTAACATCATATTCACTCAACAAGTGACTTAATACAAGCTTCAATTTATTATCTATCGAATTAAGGAGTTGTAAATTGTACTAAACATTTGTAATCCAATTGTAGTTTATCGAGGAGCATTTATATCGTGATAAACAACAAATTTCATTCTATAAAAGAGATATCCTCATTAAGTTAGATTTGACTTTCATACTGTAGGCGTTAGGTCCCAAGTGTCAGGATGCTTATTTAAGGTAGGAATCGGAAGATTACCGTAGCGTTGAGGCTGCTCAAAGAATAGGACATAGAGCGCCGAGGTAGCTGCTAGCTTGCATCTTGACATGATCAAGGTTGGAAACACTAGGAGATTCCTAAGTTCTTAGTGGTATACTAATATTGAAATCATAGGTCATGTTTGCCCTAACGAGAAGTTAAGAGTTGTACGTCATTTGGGAATTCACCAACTTTGAAGAAGCACTGCCCATATTTCTTGGGAGAGTTCTATGCGGAAGCCTTGGGTCGGATAATTTAGATTAGAGAACCTCGTAAAAACACCGTATCGAGTTTTCATCTTCTTTTCCTACTCTTTTCTTTATTGTCATATTATTTATATGCTAGAATTGAGAGGATTCTATTATATGTTTGATTGTGATATTAATTATTTATGTTTGGATATAATTGTTTAATTGATTTGTATTTGAATTGTCGTTCATATATAAAATCAATCATTATTAAAGAGGGTGTTAATATTACTTTAGCCTATTCCGCACTTGTTTTACAAATTGCTAAGTAGTATTTCTGATGAAATTTGTATTAACTTTCTTAAAAGTCGAAAAACGGTCAATGACCTCTTAAACCTTATTCACCCCCATTCTAAGGTTGTCATATAGTCTAATATCAAATACCTAGGTAGTGGAGTATCAGTGATGCCAAGATAGCAAATGCGTGACTACTCGAATGATTTTTGCAAAATAGTCTTCTATAATGAGATAAAATTATTAATCCTATCCAAAATAGAAACTAAGCTCTCATTGCTTGTCCTTAACCAACTCTTCAAGCTCGAATGCTAACTCTCTATTTTGTTGCTTGTACATGTGCCAAAATGTAGAAAATCCTTTGTCCATGCTACAACAATCGTATGTTTGTACTTGTATAATCATGTGTCATTCAAGTATGACAAAATGCCAGAGATGTTCTTGTAATGTTCTTGCAAGTCTTCCCAACCACGTAAAATTTTTTTTTCGCTCTTATTGTCAATCAAATGCTTCCATTTCTTAACAATACTCTTACCCATAATATTATTCTTCATCATCTTAGAAACATATGATTCTATATCCATCTCGATGTGCCACCTACATAATAGATATGCATATTCAGGAAAAACATTCTCAACGGCAGACACTAATGCCAAGTCTCTATTAGTCACAATGACATTTGGCATACATTTCATTACACTCTTTAGACATTTCAATGCCCAAACAAATGTTTCCTTATCTTTTGAGCTTAGGAAAGCATATACAACAATGAATGTCTTCCACGTACTCGTGAACCCTAAAATCTCTAATAAATGTTGCTTGTATCTATTAGTATTATATGTTGAGTCCATAACAAGCACTTGTGGGAAGGAATTCAAACATTTGATGGAAAAAGGATGAAAAAAATAATATCTTGCAATGAATTCATCTCCTCAGCAATACGAAACCAATATGAATAGTTGTGTTCCACGAACATCTTAATGAGTTGGTCACACTCTGTCCGGCCTTCATTTCTCTTAATTTTGAGTTTGGCTTGAAAATTATAAATTTATGTGATAATTGTGGCATCAGCTTCATCCATTAGTTTCAATTGACTTAGAACTTTCCTGGGTGTCATGCTTTTTGATAATCTCTCAATCAATTCATGTTTTTTCATACAATGATTGTGATTCCCATTCTCCACATGTAATGACCAAGCACTAGGCATTCTCTCAATGCATTTCAATCTAAATGGACAATTTATCCTCTTAGAGTCAACCGTATCCGCTCTTGGTTTACCTGACCTCTCACACTGAATCTCGACTCTCCCTTGACGATTATGAGTAGACGTGGTTGAATGCCTGATAACCAAAAACATATTAAGAGATCTTCCGACTCTTCTTGCCCACTCCACAACCTTATCTTTAGAGTCGAATGTTTCATTTGTCATGAAATGATGCCAATAGTCTTCCCACTCTTCGTTGAAATTCTCATCCTACATATATAACATAATGTTAAGTAATAATAATAAAACATGTTACATGCATATACAAGATGTGAAAAAATGCACGGACTGGCATATAAGGCATATGCCTTTATCTGAAGGAGGCATACCACTTATATGCCAATCCTCAAAGATGTGCATGCTGGAGCTATGAATTCATATCTAATGTGCATATGGTCCATATGCCGACAACGAATGCTGACATATGTTTGATATTCCTACCTACCAGCCGTGCATATTACTGATCTGCGGAACAAGAGTTTTTTCTACAGTAAATTATAACTCAAAATTACAAAAAATTACTCCAAAATTATGATAAAAATCGATTATTCAAAAACCCATATACTTTAACACTAATGTTTGCTATTATTAACTAAAGTACGTTATAATCACAAAAAACTTAATTTTGTTGTAGCTTAATCGATCAAATTAATAAGTAATTAAAATTAGTTACCGAATTATTAAAATTAATGTTCGGGTTTTCAATTGTTGCTCCTTTATACTCGTTAGGCAAAGGCTAGTCATTATCCATATTGATTTTTTAGAAAAAAAAGTAACCAAGAGAAGATATTTTTTGAAGTTTGTGTGTAGAAGATATTTTTTGAAGTTTGTGTCGAGAGAATTGATAGAGATATAATTGATAGAGAGACGAAACAATAGAAAAAGTGAGTCAACTTGTCTTCATCTTAACTATTTATATGAAGGGTATAATAGTCTCTTCAATGATTTATGCGGTGTAGGAATAATTTTGAACGGCAAAGAATAGTCCCCTATTAAAATAGTCAAATTAGAGTATAAAGAGTATTCAATGCATTTCTTTAAGGGCATAAGGCATAAATGATCACCTATATTTGAGTTGTGTCATCAGTTGATCACTTATCTTTTAAAACATAACTCTTTGGTACTTCCGTCAATTTTTATGTTAAGTCCACTCACTAAGTAAGTCATGTGATACTTTCTAGGGGTATTTTTGTACTCACAATAAATATTCTTGAGAAAATAAAATAAAAGGGCAAAAGGAGTAAATGATCATCTATCTTTGGGTCGTGTCCTAGTCGATCACTTATATTTTGAATTGTCCATATTGATAATTTATGTTTAAAAACATAGCCCATTTGGTACTTTCATAAATTTTTTTTTAAGTCCATATTAACTAGGTCACGTGACCACCACGTGGCACTTATCTAGGAGTATTTTGTCATTTCACAATAAAAAAAATCTAGAAAAAAAATGAAACCATCTAAAAGCCCAAAATTGATTTAGCTTAAGAACCTTGCCTTAAACCCCCAAGTCGAACCCCCACATTATTCCCTCAATACAACTCGCAACCACTAGGGGCCAAATTTTTTAAATATGGGGTTGTAGAAAAATCACGTTTTTTATAATTAAACGTTTACATACAAACTGTTTTCCTTTGAAAAATAAATGATTATTTGGTCATGTATGAAACATAGGTGGTCACCCATGAGTTTTGCCCTTCTTTAAACTTCTACGCAAAACCTTCATAAATTGTGATTTACGAATATTTATCATAGTTTTTAGGATGATTTTGAATACTTTATTACTCATAATTTGGTTGTTTAATTGACGAATACTATATATTATGTGATTCCGGTATTTTTATTATTATTTGGGAAATATATATGATAATTAGACATTAAAGGACTAAGGAATTTGCGGGCCGAGTCATGTAATTTTCGGAAGAGTGGACAAAAAGTCTGATTGAGAATTGAGAAGAAAAGGTGGCCCGATTTATACAAAAGCCTGTCAGAGAATAAAAGACCGGAGTTGACCTAATTATTAAAAAAAGCAGACAACAGAGCATTATTTTAATATTCACTTTTCTCGGCAGCAGAATTCTTGTTTCACGCGAGGGCAGCAATTTACTACTAATAATACTATTTTTCTATCGTTTGGTTGAAGAAAATTGATAGTATTTCTACTCTTTATTCATACTCTAGTTAATTTATGCTTTCAATAATATTATCTATGAATTATTTCAGTATGAGTAGTAGCTAAATTGTGCTTGGGGGTACGATGTAGCCTTGTGAGTGTATTTTCTATCCGGATTTTGGAGTTATTATAATTGTAGTGTTAATCATTGAACTTAATTTGATTTGATTGTTTTAGAATCTGGCCAATTCTTTTATCTACGAGAATCCCTGAGTATTATGCTTGTCTCGATGCTCAAAGGAAGGATAATAGATCACTTGATTAGTTAATTAGTGGGTTGTTATACGGAAGTGTGCAACACATGAATTGGTTCTAATGAATTTCCTTTAAACCCCGGACTTTTAGCTAATTAGTTTCACTAGTGAGATAGGAGATTAATTAAACTGGGAACATTCGGTGAACCAGCGGCTTTGAGCGGTATACCGAGACTACTTGAGAGAGTAGACCCTAGTGTTGATAAATCTATTATTTGGGTAGAGAATACTACTGTTAGGTGAAGTCGATACCCCTGGTAATCCTTTTATTCATAAGTTTATCCCTTTTAATTGCATTGCTAGTTTAAGTTTATTTATTTTAGTCAATCAATCCAAATCACATATTTCTCTCAACAATTACAATTAACTTAAGTAATCTCGTTCCTCGGTGGATTCGACCCTTACTCGAGCACTATACTACTACACGACTCGTGCTCTTGCGAGGAATATAATTTGTTCCATCAACTATCTGGCGCCGTTGATGACTATATTATTTAATTTTTTTAGTAGTTGTTTTGAATTTTAAATTATTTTATATTTATTGTTTGGTTGTTTGATCTTTTTGTTCGAGGTGTGATTTCACAGTGCATGCTTGCCAGTCGGCGTTCATTGGGTCTGATTTATTACCGTTGAGCGGCGATATCATTTTAAACTTGGAAGGAATAGGAGTCAAAGTTTACAATAATGGCGATTCAACCGCAGGGAAGACAAATGAAAGACTGGTCACTACCAGGAGTGGTGGATCATCCTTCTTGCATCGTTCTGGATGATGCAACTAAAAATTTTGAGTTGAGGAGTTTTCACTTCCATAACTTGCCAACTTTTCATGGGATTGCAACTGAAGACCCACTGACATTCTTGAATGAGTTTGGGATAATGGTAGGTAGTCTTCCCAATAATGGAGTAACACATGAGTCCCTGAAACTGAAGATGCTTCCATATACTTTGAAAGATGCAGCCCATAGGTGGTTTTTGTCTATACCTCCTCAGTCTATTCATACATGGAGGGAGATGCATGAGAAGTTTGTGGCAAAGTTCTATACATATGCAAAATTAAATCCGAGGAAGCGATTTGAATTTTTACTTGAGAAGATGATGATGAGTCGCTTCGAGAGGCATGAGATTGTTTTTAGACATTGTTGATTGATGTCCCGTCATATGTTACCTACAGCACTCACTCTTATTTCATGATGATGGTCGACTCTTTTGCACGTCAAGCGATGGTTGACAATGCGGCCCGGAGGGCGCTTTCGGTGGCAAAACGATGGAAGAAGTTAAAAAATTTTGAGAAGCATTAGCTAATAATTCCTTGCGAGAAGGGTGTTAGGAGAAATACTAGAAGGGGAGTACATGGAATAAATTCTAATTCCGGCATTGATGTGAATAGACAGTTGGCATCCATGCGGCGAGAGGCAAATTGAAGCGATTATCTATGAGTTCACGATCATCATGCGGAGTACAGTATGTATTCTTCATAGGGGTTGTCGAGATGTCAGGTACAAGCAAATGCCATGAGCGGGTACAACTCAAGAATGAGGAATGATCTACATTCAAACACCTACAATGCAGGGGTGGAGGGAATCGTCAATTTCTCGTGGAGAATAATGAAGAGCGACCCAAAGAGCAAGTGAATATTCTTGCCAATAATACTTTGGTGGGGCTGGTGGAGGTCAGTTCGATCAAATCTTACAAATGCTTAAGAATCAGGAAGCACATAATCAGAACACTAGTGCATCAATCAGGAAGTTAGAAATTCAGATGGGTCAATTGGCTGAGGAGGCTGTGAAGCGGAGGCACGAAAGTTTCCTAGTCAACCCGAGCAAGCAAAGGCGGTGATGACTATGAGGAGTGGGAAACTTCTTGATACGGGATCTCATGGAGACAAGAAAGTTGTGAATACTGAAGAAGCAATCGGGAAAAGAAAGAGAAAAGAGCAGAAGCAAAGGGAAGCCACTCGGAAAGAGAGACAAATGGAGGAGGTGGTAAGCCCATGCGTTCGCCGATTACTTTCCCAGAGGCTCCTCGAAATGCGGATAAGTCTTTCTCTGAACTCTATGAAATTCTTTCTAAAGTTCATGTTAATTTACCCTTATTAAATGTGATTAAAAATATTCCCTCTTATGCTAAGTTCTTCAAGGACTTGAGTTCTAATAAGAGGAAATATGAGCCTAATGAAAAGGTTTTTATTTCTGAGATGGCTAACGTTGTACTTAAAACTGATTTGCCACCTAAACTTAAGGACCCCGGAAGTTTTATGATTGATATTAGTATTGGGGATTCTCAAAAAGCTAAGGCAATGTTAGATTTAGGTGCTAGCATAAATCTTCTTCCTTATTCTTTGTACTTGCAATTAGGGCTTAAAAGGAGAATTAAAACCCTATTACTTGATTAGTACGTCGTTCGATAAAATATCTTAGGGAGTATCGTAGAGGATGTTTGAATTTCAAGTGTCTTGTTGATTGTCCTGTGGAATTCGTGGTTCTTGAGATGGGGCCACCCGGCCTCATGAATCTCCCATTCTTTTTTGGGAAGGCCATTTTTATAGCTACTTGGGGCTGTAATTGATGTGCAAAATGGAAGTTAACTATGTGCGTGGCAGTCAAGCATTGAGATTCACCGATTGAATTTTAAATCCTTGAGCATACATTGAGGTCGTTCATGTTTATTGAGGAGTTAAGTCGAGAAAATTTTCCAAAGCTTCATGGTTGATAAAGGGATAAGTTAGGAGTAGAGCTGCCACTCTTGATGATTGTGATGAGGATGAAGTAATGATGCATAAGAAAAGTCTGGATAAAACGCCTGTTATTATTCCTGAAAATTCCATGTTAGACGCTTTAGGGAATTTTAATTCTAAAAATTGTCCTTCCGTGATTTCACCACCTAAGTTAGAGCTTAAGCCCTTACCATCCCATCTAAAATATATTTATCTTGAAATGTAATGAAACACTTCCGATTATTATTTACGCCAATTTAACTAAATTCTGAGGAAGAGAGTTTGATGGAGTGCTCGAGGACAATGTCATTTAAAGGCTATAGAATTTGAGGATAACTAGCGATATCAAAGGATTAGTTAATTTGTTTGCATGCATAAAATCTGTTGGAGGATAACGCTAAGCTTCTTGAGAATTACTCAAAAGGAGGCTAAATCCAAATTTGAAGAGGTAGTGCCTTATTTGAGGTGCTTAAGGCTGTGGATGCGGTATTATTTATCGTATCTCGTGTAATTGGGTTAGTCATTGCATGTAGTCCCCAAAAATTCATTATCAACGTAGTCTTAAATGATAAAGATAGGCTAGTGCCCGGCCGGGGATAATTACCGGGGGTCGAGAATGGTGGGTGATTTCGGAAATTAAATACTGTTACTAAAAAGGATCATTTTCCCTTACCTTTCATTGATCAAATGCTCGAGAGGTTGGCAGGTCATGCGTATTATTGTTTTCTAGATGGTTTGTGCAGGTATTTTCGAGCAATACGTAATA
>JADFUC010002323.1:0-20266 GCA_019722365.1 Lithospermum erythrorhizon
CTCATTGTACTTCGTTCAGTTACGTATTGCTCATAAATGGTCATTTCATAAACTTTTCTCGATCTTTTACATGTAAATATAATAATAAAGTAGCAAGATCATTAATATAACCATCTTTGTTAAATAGTCACTGGGAAAAACCTGTGAGATAAAAACCCTAGTAAAACAAAAGACTATATTTCTCTTTTTAGATATCTTTAAATGAGTATCTCGTTAAAAAACTTACCAAGAAAACCTTCGTTAAGAGGAGAAAAACTTAGTGAAGGAAAAGAGTACAATGCATATCGTATCTCCCCTGATGAGATCATCAATTTAGATTATTTAAGTAAGGCTCAAATAACCTTCTGGCGTTTGTCGATATGCATGATTATGTAATCATGTATATCGGAGTTAATATGATACATTAGAATTAGTACTTGAACCAAGTTCACTTATCTTTCAAAGCGAGATACTAGTTATGTCCTATGAATCTCATTTGCTTGAGATGAAACATTTTATCATGTTCCTTATATATTCAAGGATTTCAAGTGACTCGCTTAAGGAATTAGAAGTACCATCCTGGTATTTAACTTGGAAATCCGTTTGTAGACTTGTCTGTGATTGAGAACTCTCTGAGTTTTCTTGCACTAACATAGTCATGATAATTTAGTCATTCAGAACTCTTCTAGAATTACATAAGTTATAATTGGATCTTGATGAGTATCGCTGACTATTGGTCATCGACATGATAAATAACTTTCAATCATTATTATGTAATATCAAAAGGAAACCCGACATACAGAATTGATAATTCAAATATTTCGTAATATAATAAGCAAAATAAATAAATTATATAATCATTAAGACATAATATAGTCAAACTTAACATGTGACACTCTATCGATAGATTTGAATATCCATGCAATATATAAAATGCAAATGAATATCCAATATTACAGTTGAAACTTGTAATCCATCGTTTGGATGGCTTTAAATATATTCAAATATTTCTCATACTAACTCAAGTGAGTTAAGTTTCCGGGAATATAAATTTGTGCCTCTGGCATCATAAATCCTTATATGTGCTTCTAGCATCATAAATCTTTATACATGTCATGTATACTCATTTCTTAGCATGTTATATCATAAATCAAGTACGCATATCAAGAAGGTTATATTTTGTTGCTACCAAACATATATTATTTTTGATACCCTCTATCAAAAGGTGTATGTATCACCTTATAACTCATTTAGTGCTTTTGGGTATAAGACAAATCATATGTCATTTATTCTCACAAATATCAATACATCTTGCACTAGTATCGTCTTCATTAGACTTCAAATCTAAATTTCTCACTTACATCATGAGTGAGTTTCCTTACTCTTGATTGTGTCTTTTCTCTTTGGCCATTCATAAACATATTTCTACTCACTCAAGGAGATAGACTTATGATCCTCATATTTCTTTCATCATATAGAGCTCTTCATTATGTTCAATATTCATTGTCGACAATCTTTTCCATGTAGTTCCACCATATTCATGATAATTGAGATCTCATTGCATTCATGAATTTCAGTATGTAGATGTCTTCCAGACATTTATTGCTATCTTTAACATATTCATGAGATATATTATTCATCTATTTTTTTAAAGGAAGTAATCATCATAGACCATCTTTAAATATTCTTCTTTTAGAATTTGGATGGTGGAACTATTTGACCTACAATGGTTCTTCAGGAACCTTCACTCTATTTTGAGTGTTTACAACTGGTATATAATTTCAATACTATCTTGAGGTCAGATATTTGTTTGGTAGTGAACTTCTGGTTCATATTATCCCTTGAACTATTCATATTATCTCTTGAACTTCTCTCGAACTTCGAGTTCATATTTATTCATCTTGAGGATCGTATAGCGTAGGGATATTTCATTTCAAGATATTCTATTTTTCAGTTGTATATTCTCTCCCCCTCAATGTTAAAGCTTGATGATACATCTAATGAAAACTTACTTCAATTCTATAGATGTTTCCATTACTTTAATTACATACCTTCCGGGTATAATAGTATATGAATGTATAATAATAAGTATTCAAAAATCAACATTTGTGCATACTCTTGGTAATATACGATACACGTATAATTGGAGGGTAAAATATTTGGTTTCTGACCAAACCAATTATATTGGAGGAGTTCTATGATAATTTGGCTTGATGCGAACAAGTGACACTACATGTAATAATATTTCTCAATGATCAATTGGCGGTATTGCGTATAATTGACTTATGCCTCAATGTCATAGAGTTTACAACATATCTACGCCACAAAGTCTTTAAACTTTCAATAATTTGTTGACTCTTTAATGAGTCTCTAATCATTATTTCGCATTATTACTCATCCGGGATGGTCTAACCGGTCATGCCAAATAATCAAACTTCTCGTTTGATAGAGGCTGTATTTTAATAATACATATATGTGTTACTTTCAGGTAACAATATTTTAGCTATTCTGGAACCATCAATTGACTTTACTTCACTTTTGACAAATATTAACCTTTCTTACGGATACATATAGATCGATAATCAATTTATATATGTCGATAAAATGCGCATTCGGAGATGTAACTATTATCCTTTATTGTTACTAGCAATCATGGAGTATGAAAACCCCCACCATAACACTAACGCTTTATGCAACATGTAACAAAATATTTATTGGCCAGTAAATTATCCAAATCTTTCACAGATAGCACGTATGATATCACATTCAATTAAATCATTAAAACAGAGGCATCTGATACATCTTTCATATAAATTTGTTCATTTAGGGACTCATATGCCAGCTCTTCTAGAGCATTCAATTAATTTTTTACACTACCTCGTATTGTGATTTGATTCGCTTCTGTGGTTATCTTGAAATCGTGTAATCAATTCATAAAACACCAATTTATGTGAATGCGTATTATTTCAATTATATATAGTGCCCGAGGATATATGGCCAGAACTCATACGATTTCATATTATTTTCAAAATAATAAGGGCAATGATAATTCTTCTGGAATATTCAAAAACCTTTTAATTTAGATGGTTGTAACTCTAAACCCTTGATGCCGAACCCGGTCTTCGGTCGATGATTGCTCATATATTTGACATATGTCAACTCTTCCAGAACCCTCTCGAGACCATTGAATATGGATCTATAATTTGCATTTCTGCCTTAAAACTGCAAGGCATTAAGCGTAACTTCATACGTGGTTTCGATAGTGAAAATGAGATGACCTAAAGGAATCCACTAATGGCGGCTGCCCCATTGCTTGTGCGGGAACCCGATGGTGAAGGCAATATTCGGTGTGCAAGACCCAAAGGGGGTATCCACCCGGATGGCACCACTAACCCGGCGCCTATATAGGGAACCCGACGGTGAAATCAGAGTCGGTGGGAGAAGATCAAGGGGTATCCACTTAGTGGCTCTGCCCAGGCCATCTAGCGTAAAACTCGTTAGTCGAAACATAGTGGACCGAATGATATAAAGGGCATTCACTTGGATGCTTGAGCCACCACCCACTTTCACTTAGAAATCCAACTTTAGATCATTTATCAATATTATCCAAGTATTTGGAAGTAGTCTTCTATACTCAAAATATACGACTCATTGGCTATGCATTTAATGAATCCGATAGTGATTCAGTGAATCCCGACTGGGATAAAAATGGACTATAAATGTGTCCAGTCTACCGATGGTAATTTAATGAATTCCGATGGTAGATAAATATGGACTAGAACTGTGTCCGGGTCAACCCGACGGTATAATATGAATCGGCAATAAATAAATATAGACTAGAAATAAGTCGAGATTGACAGCCAGTATATTGTCATATTTATTAATAAGGTAATATTTAAAAACAAGACAAAATAATTTATTAATTTATTTTCTAAAGGATAGTTATAAATGATAATGCATGCAAATAGATCTGCTCATTTAATAAATGCATTATCGTGTCATTATAATTTAAAAGATTACCGAATTCTAATGAAACTTAAACTCTTATTTTCAACCATCATTTTTTGTCTAACTAATTATCGTGATAGTTCAATGGAAACTTAGTACACTTTACTTGAGTGTAAAATATCATATGGGCAAAACATAATCAAATTAATGCTGCGAAAGTATAATCAAACTTTATAGGATTGAATCACCAGTTAAACTAACAAGCATACCCCTTCTTTATAACGAAGTAACATAGAATAGTAAACTTCATTAATAAATGAATTAATTAACAAAAACAGATTGCTTCATGTTTTATACTGACATGGAATCAGTTCAATGACTGCGTATTTACTCAGCATTCATGTACTACATAAATACCATCAAGTTTTGATTGCATATAATGGTGAATGAGGCTTGTCTAGATTTATACTTGGGATCCAAAGTGCCAATTGTCATGTAATATAATCAAATCCAAAAAATTAAACAGAAAAATCCGATCTCTATTTATTCTCCGATTAACAATGTAAAAAATACACCAAGTCGATGTGATCGTGAAAGAGAGTTAATATTTCAAAATTCTTAACTTCTAAACTAATACTCCGTAAATATTAATTGGTTCATATTAGCTTTCCTTATTCCTTATTGAATAACAAATCATACGTATAGGTTTTGCAGGCTAAAACATGGGAACGTATTATTGCATATTTCACGTGCCGAGGAATTGATAGTCGGCGCTCCGGATGGAAGTGTGATCGTCTTGCGATAGCGTGTTATGAATATAACTAAATATAATGTAAATAAATAGAGAGAATAATAAACAAGGAGGAGAATAACTTTTATTGCTTGTGTTGTTATGTAGAATACAATACAATGAGTTGCCTATTTATAGGCTTCGAGATGTCTAATAATAGGGTAACTAGGTAACTTGGTAAATAAGTAACCCTAATGACTTCTAATTAAGTAATCTACTTTCTTGGTGGACAAAGAAACATCCATAATATTTCCATAACATTTTCCCTTTATTTTTTCATTAATCACGATAAAAGAGACAACAAGATGTTTTGAATACAGCAATGCATTGACCTATGGTTTTACCGTTACAACGGTAGTATATGACTACTCCATTGTTGTTTATCCTTTGCTCTACCATTTTTCTCATTGTTATTGTTCCACTTCTTATGTCTACGTTCCCGATACGATGGACGTCCATGGTATGATGGGCCGAGAAAAAAACCATGAAACTAAATCAGCATCCTGGCCCATTTTTCGTTGTTATCGCATTAGCTTGAGAATCGGTTGGATCGATTGGGCCAGGACTCATGTGGTTTTTCATCCAAGAGCATTATTTTGCACCGACTGATGGCCTTAGCCCGGTGAATTCAGAATATCTTTTTAAATCACTTTTCATGATAATGTTGTTGCGTGAGCACATTAGTAGTGGCGAAAAGTAGAATATTTTCTCTAAGCGTATCTTTATCGGTGATATTTGTTGCGGCAGCCCTAGGTGGAATTGCGAGGGTTGGGATAAATCGTCAGCGCGAACAGGTCGCCGTCAGGTGGATATCAACATAAAAAGACTTCATTTGATATTAATACTAATCAAACACTTTTTGTCCCGTCGAGGTGAATGACAACTCACCACTAAACACAATATTCATAACCATCATACATCAAAGTTTGAATAATACGACCAAACATCATAATGACCTCCCCAAAATACATCATTGTAATAGTATGGTTTACATGACTCCTCAAAAGACAACATAAGTTTTGAGAACTTCGACAAGAGGAAACAATAGATGAAGGGCTGTTGAGAACTTCCTAACACGCTACTGCGTCTACTTTATTATCTTATTGACAACATGTCAAAAGCGCAGCTGCTTTTGCATCCTCAGCAATCGACTCCTAACAACTTAGGCATGAAAATGCCCGCCCGTAATAAAAGGGTAAGGCTGCGAAGCTTAGTGAATAAAAACACGAGGTGGTAACCAACCACGCATACATGCAGCGTGTATAAAGGCACAACTTAGACATAAACATGGGGCATAATAATATAAGGTCAATGTCCAGCGTCAGCATTATGTATCAAAAACACATCTTATGAATCAACATACAAGTTCCCATAAATAAGAGTAAAACAATGGAGTCATACACCGTAGTATAATATCAACATAATACTAGCATCCGTCATAAATACTACTCGTAAGGGCCATTAAAAATTAAGCGGCAGCGGATATGTACATAAATATATATATATATATACCTCTTTCACAGGGGAGCCTTTTGTGTCAAGGGTTTTTGCTTCCACCGCGCCTATAGATACGAGGGGCACATCTACGCGTATGTAGCTCTTGGGCTATCAGGCGCATCGACCCCGCGTCGTAGCTGCGGGAGCTGGCGGTCACGTTATACAATATCCCGCGAGCCACCCGATAAATCTCCGTATGCATATCTCGACATGCAACTTTCGTCGACCCGTACTTAAACATGCCGTATAACATTTCATTAGCATAAGCACCCTATATACAATATAGACAACTGGCCCCACCCTGACTCAGCTTAGCGACACACGTATATATATATGCTCAGCACATATAAAAAGCACCATATGTAATAGAGATTTTAATACATAAGATATGTACTCACCTTTATGCTAGACCAACTAACGCCATACCTAATTATTCCAAATCTCGCAATCTGGCTTCGACTCCTACCTAGAGCATATTATTGTATTATTAATCCCTTTACTTTTATATTCTCCCTTTTTACTTCTTTAATTACCGTGAAATAAATACCTAATAAAATTATACAATCCGATATAATTATCATAGCTCAAAATATATTTTTAGGAGTCAACCATTCCCCCCAAAATATTTTTTATACCCAATACGAAATCTATTTTCTCCCATTTTAAATATATTTCTACTCCTCATTTTTAACACCCGAAAATCAAAATAAATAAGTTAAACCATTTTTAAAAATTACTAAATTTATTATGTATCTCACATATAACTTCAAAGTTACTGAAACATCATTAATTTCATTTTTTAAACTTTAATTCATCTCACTTTTTGATTCAAAAATATGTTTTAAGTAATTAAATTACCAAAATAGTAAAAACTTCAAATCACTCCAAACTTATGGCGGAAACATGCATGGTATAGTAGAGGGTATTAAGTTTCAATGTTTTTAATTTTCTCAAAAGATTAGTATTTATTTTATATTTTATACATATTCTAACCACTTTATCTTCAAAATTATAATAAACAAAAAACTTCAAAATGAAAACTTCGCTTTGATGAGTCAACTCCAAATGTGATATTATTCAAAAACTGGGGAATATTAAATTTAAGAGCGCCGGTTTACTATTTATTTCATATTTTTCTTTCAAAAAGAATTCAAAACTAGATCTAAAAATAGTCAACAAAGCACAATCTCCATTGCTCTTCTAGAATGTTATGATGAAGATATTCCAAACATCATAAACAACCTTAAATTGCTCGTGTATGTTCAAAAGATTATAGCTTTTCCAGCTTTAAAACAAAAGTCAACATAATTACATAATTAGTCAACTTTAACTCAAATAAATAGATTTCAGAATCAAAACAATACCTTAGATGTTTAAGGTTGATGAAAAAGATTCTTCAAAAGCTTAGTTGGAAAACAAAAATGGAGATGGGGAGAGAGACGGGCGAACTACAAGGGAGGAGGGAATGGTTTTTTTCATCCTTTCTTATAACATAATAGAAAAAAAAAATGCAAGACTTAATGATAAAAGTAGTCTTATTTGATAAGCTTTGCATAAACTCTCAACTTTGCACCTAGTTTCCAAGCCACTTGGAAATTGCTAGGAAGTTTCCCTTTTTTAAAAAAAAAAAAAAAGTTAAGTATAAAGATGGTATATAATATTTTGCAGAGTCAATGTGAAATACACCAAGTCAATGTAAATTAACTGAAAGTTAATATTTCAAAATTTGACATATTATAAACATTATTTCCCACTTTCAACATGTCTTGTTTTATCTTCACTTCGACATAATAGAGATGGATTAAACATTATTTCCCAGCAGACGAAAGTCATAAAACTCAATGTATCTTCACTGTTTTGCTCTCTTCTGTAACAAACACACCGTATAGCTTGTAACTGCATTTGTCCAACTCCGCCCTTCCTCAGTTGACCTGCCCTTGAGGATGCTGAAATCCTTCACACCCATGCGGTTGTATCCATTCTTCTTCTCAGCCTCCTTCAGTTGCCTACTTTCAGTATTTTGCTTAGATTTCTCTTCATGAGATAAACAAACGAGTCCTGTTTCTTCTTGTACATTACTAGGGATAGCAAAGATTTGAAGTCCACTTTGCCCTCTAAAGAGCTTGGGAATGGGATGTTCTATACCAAGAGACGGTATAACAAAAATAAATCTAGATCCTTCTGTTCATCGCAAACAAGACAATTAGCATTTACTTTCTCTTTTATGTTTGGGCACAACAAGTCAACAAATGACTTACTATCAGTCAATCAGCTATTGAACCACAACGAGTACATCAAGAAAAGGGACTACAGAGAAGTGCTTTGATTAATAAAATATCTTGGATCACACATTGATACATCCTCCTTCCTCACGAGCAATAGAAGATGAGAGAACTCCAAGATCGCGATTCAGTAGCGTTAAGGCATTTTCACATTCTGATATTATTCTCACAATAGATGATGGTTCACCAGCAATGTTTTGGGATGATGCAATGGCAACTGCTGCATGGGAGTCCCGGAGATTCTTCAAGTTGCCAAGAAACTGGTGGAAAAATGCCAAAGAAAGTGAGTCATAAAGAACTTCTCAGATTATAGATAAAATAGACCTCTACAGCTGAGTAAGAGATTATGCAATGGACATAAGTCCATGTTATTCTTGAAACATTCAACACCATGATACACAAGAGTTCTATTCTTATTCAAAAGCCATACGTCACTGATTAACAAATCTTGGGAGTGGTCATATAGTATATAGAGACAGATTTAACGAAGAAGTACCTTCAAAAGCATCTTATATGCTTCCAACAACCGATCAGCAGCTGGACCAAACCCATGTAGTTGGGGGACCTCCATCATATGTGTCCAAGGACGAATTTCCTACAGAGTACACCAGTGCCCAGAATGTGAATTAGAAGTTAGTGTAGGAAGTGTGAGCAAATCATGCCCACAAATAGATTACATGTATCAGGACATTCACATAAAGTATCATTGTCAATGCTCTTATACTTGAGTAAAAAGAGATGCATTTCATAAATTCAGAACATAACTCAACATAGATGGAAGAAAATAATACTTTAGTGTAGATGGTATTGAATGATCGAGCAGTTTCTAGAAAGGATTCTAAATGAGCTCGCAATTTAGCCTCTGCCTCCGTGTAGTCCTCATCAGGGTTATATGGATGCTGAATACAACAAAATCACAAACAATGAACTCCCAATCGTGCACATAGTTATCTAACAATATTAGCTTAAATATTGGTAACATAATCAGATACAACAGCAAGGAGGACAAGAAGAATTTCACCTGCAATTCTAGATCGTCAACCATTCCTTGAAGAGTAGAAAGTCTATTTGACTGATCTTCAAGCTGTTTCTCTAAGTCAGATATATCTGGCCTGCAAGTAAACTTCCATTGAAGGAACATAAAGTTACCAGATCACGAACCAAATAAAATTAAAATTACCTGATCTAAAATACAGGATAAAGACAAGGTGTTCATGACAACGTAGCATTCATTCAGTACAGATATTAAGAGCTTAACTAGCTAGTCTGGTCACGATATAGGTCATAGGGGAAAAGACAGTTCAACAGTACGATATAGTTAAAAATCTTGACAGTTAATTGTGCAGGAAAGCAACATTGAAATATAAACCGATACCAAGTTCTTCATAGAATGATATTATAGCTTTCCATTTTGTGCATATTGCAATTGCAGACAATTTCAGGAACAAGAAGCATTGATGACAAAGAACATTTACTTACAACGGATATACAGATTGAATTTGCACATCTGCCGGAAACAACTTGCATTCCTCAGAACATATTTGAGATTGGCGCTCAGCAATAGAATCAATCAACTGTATGTCCTTTGTTACCTGTTCATCAATGCTGGAAAAAGAAAAGAGTTGGAGCTCATGGTTGCAAATAATAAGAAATTCATTCAACTTGAAATCAATTTATTGTTTCCATTATGTCTGAAGAGGATAGAGAACAGAACCTCCACTCAGGATTATCAGCAAAGATGCTAGCCTCTACCAGGTCAACAATAAGGCGAAGCATCTCCATACGGTCTTCATAACAGCCATGCCCCTACATAAATGAATAATACAGTATCAATTAATTTTGGGTCATACCATGCAACTTCCTGCACTTGTCATATCATAGAATATGTAATGAAGAACTCAAACTGCAAAGCAAAGTAGAACAGATGTCCAACAAGTGCAAAAGTATAATCAATAGGAGACTTTACATATATGAGGTTCCATCGGTGCAACTTCATAAAAAATTTACGGAAAAAAAAATACAAAATTTGTATTTTCCAACTCCTGGCATCTCAAGAATCATGATTTCCCAATGAAGAAACGTTGATCCTTCAATTTCAACTAATTGATATACATTGCTGCATGTTACAAAATTATAACATGGAATAGAGGTATTACAAGATATAAATATGTGACAACTAACTAGTGACATGTCAGAGCTATAGCAGTCACGATTAAAATTTCTAGATATGAGCTGCCTCTTTTAAGAACATGCACATTATAGATGTTATGAAAAGGAAAGCCCATAGATTTTAGATTATAAAAACTTTGAAAAATCCCTCAAGCTTGGATTACTGATCATAGTACAGATTATTTTCAAGAACATAGATCAGAGCTACTGCAGTCTCACTCTGTTAAAAAATAGGGTATCCTATTAGAAAACCAATAGGTCCTCTGAAGAACATAAATCAGATCTACAGTCTCAGTCTTGTCAAAAACCATGGTATCCTTTTGAGTAACATTAGGACTAATCTACAACATTAACATTAACATGCTTCAATGCCTCTAAAGAGTTTTACCCCTGTGATAATTGTTACCAAATTAACTCAAGAGTAAAGTGAAAACACTATCTACTGCTTCACAATTTATAAGAAGCGTAGGTAGTGTAATGAGCCATTTTGATTGATTCCATCATATACAAGAGCTAGAGAACACAAAACCTTTGTCTCCATTAATCAAGCATGGGAAATTAAATCATTTAAAGATTAAAATTGTTCAACGAGGTACTTATTTAGTACAGCTGTTTCAGTTTGCTACCTTTCGAGTTTCGACCAACACACAACCTCCATATTTTGTTGGAAATATTTGAGAAATTTTAATGTAAGTCAACCACT
Organism: Lithospermum erythrorhizon; assembly: GCA_019722365.1. Taxonomy (NCBI): domain Eukaryota; kingdom Viridiplantae; phylum Streptophyta; class Magnoliopsida; order Boraginales; family Boraginaceae; genus Lithospermum; species Lithospermum erythrorhizon. Next base: position 11,369 of record JADFUC010002323.1, read on the forward strand.
TGCTATAAAGAAATGGAGGGATAGAAGGGTTAAATAAAACTCACTTGAATAGCTTCCGTGTCTTCAGTTGCCGTAATTCCTAAAAATTTAGCAATTTCAGCTAAATCTGCGAAAGAACCCATTTGTCTAGACTTAAATGTAAGGGAATGTTATACAAATAGAAAAAAATTAAATTAGATGAGCAGAACAAATACTATGATACATGCAAGTAAGAACCAAGATTCAAATCACAATGCTATTAAGATGATACAGATAACAAAGTGTTGTCAATCCTCTGCAAACATGATTTAATTTCACGAGCTAACATATGGACATCCTTAAGACTAAATAGTAGATTTTGTGCTAAGTTAAAATCCAATTAGTGAGTAACATCACAAATAACTTAATGGCCCGTTTTTTGGGGGGTGAATCCATATTGTCTATTGGGGTGAATGGTCTCAAATTACTACTCACATATTTTTTCAAACAAGCCCAGAAAGAAACTACTTCATCTACATTATAGGAATTGTATATAATCCAGAACCGATAATCTTACTGGGGCATATTATCAATGGTCAAATTAACAAACATTGTAGCCATTTACTGAATCAAATTCAATTTTTCCAGAAACAGATCGAATTCAACAAAAAGGGTCCAAGAAAAACCAATACATTGAATTCTAGCAGTCTCTTCATCGCGATCAAAACCCTCCCCATGTAAATTCTGCTGCGAAAACGGCGATTTGTCACCCAAAAGTCTGCCAATTTAAATTGCATATTACTATAAAAATCCCATAAATTTAAAACCCAATTCTTTAGGGAAAATAAATAAAATAAAAAATTAGAAAAAGGTACTTGAAGAAAAGCCATTCGAGAAGAGCATAGCGTTCCATGCCAGCATATAGAAGGGATTGAGCAGGCGCATTTGCTCTTGGGTAGTTTAGTACTGATAACTTTTTCTGTATTTCTTCCATTTGCTTTGATGCCATTTTTAGTAGAAAATATGTTTTCTCGGCAAATTTTTGTGTTTTAGGTGGGCGATTCGTCTAGAATATGTGAATTTTGGGGTAAATAAGAGACGGAATTGCCAATATTTTATAGGATTATTGGCCGGCGCGTTTAGTATGGCGTAATTTTACATGTAGTCGCCAGTATTTCATCTTGTCACACACCTAACATTTCGAGCGATCCCGAACTTTTATTTTCTTGTCTAAGCGCCTCCACGACACTGCAAGCGCAATTTTCCTTCAAATAAATAGTGAAATGGCCCTTAATATCGCAAAATACGCAATGAAATAAGCATATTCACGCTAAATTGTTATTTTGTCACTGGCTCTTATCTTAAGTATAACGAATAAAGTAGAGGACTAAATAAGCACTCATCAATTCTTCTTTCTTATTTCAGCCCAGATTTCTGACCGTCCATGGCCTCTCATCCTTTTCTCGCACTTAATTATTTCGTTTCCTACGAAATAAAAAAAGCTCAAAGATTCGGGATTTTTGGTTTTGAAGCAGCAAACTACAGAGAAATACTCATGGAATTTTCTTGTATACCCTGTACCATGAAATATAAAATTCCTAAAATGTATGCATTTAAAGGACATGAGGTCTAGCAGCGAGGTATTTCCGCCGATTTTCTTGTATGCAAGTGATGGATTCTGGAAGGAAAATCCTAAACATTTTGAAATCAGGTAAATGTTAAATGTTTTTAACAATTATTGTACTAATTTGTTCATTTGGAAAGATCCGTCGGCTTTATTAATTGTCTATTTATTGGATAAAATCAAATATGGTTTAATCTAATAGCATTATGTTCATTGTGATTTACACTACTAGTTATTGCAATGATGTAACTTGATATTTATTATTATTTCGGTGCCATTGAAGAGATCAAAAATTAAAGTGTTTGACTATTAGATACCTAATGTCGAAATGCTTGTGATCGAATATATTTGGTGGTAATTTTCTTGAGATTCTATAGCAAATTTCATACTGCCTTGATGTAGAGCCCAAAAACAAATGGGGGGTGAGGGTGGGAAGCGAGATTGAGGGGAGTGCGAGTGGGAGTGATGGGTGATGTAGGAGGTAGGGGGATTGTTGCGAATTGGGAGACGGGGTGGGGCACAATGAGGTGGGGGTATAGGGGTGGGGGTGCGGTGTGTTAAAAGAGGAAAGGGGTGGGGGCTTATTTTAGTTCCTATATTTTAGTGTTAGGGATAAAATAGTCATTTTAATATAACATATTAATTTTAATGTGTATTTTAGGGGTAATATAGTCATTTAGAAACATAGATTATATTGGAATTAGGTCTAGGGGGTCAGGGGGTGCCTAGACAAGAAAAGTTTAGGGTGTGGATACATGTTGACGCTTCGGCTTGGTTCTCGATAGTGACAATAGTAGTCCGTGAATCTTATCATGAGACTCCCAATGATAAACTTTTTTGTCTGAAATTACTATTTTAGCCCCCTTATTTGTAAGTCTCGTGTTTGCAGAATTTTCATTTAGGGACAAAATAGTCATTTCAGAATTTTTAAATATTGTTTGGGTGTGCTTATAGTCCTACTCTATTTAGTCCCTATAATTATTTTTCTCCTTGTACTTTGGTCCCTGACGTTAAAGTTAACATATAAACGGGTTTGATCGTCAATTTCAAGGCAAAATTATAATTTTGATGAACTTTTGTGATAGAATATTAAAAAGGTGAATTAAAATACCCCACCTCACTTCATCTTCCCCACTCTATCCCAATCCCACCTCACCGATTGATTTTCTCATCTTGATTCTTTTTTGTTGAATTATTCAATCATTCACAACTTAATTTGTTTAATTAATATATATAGGTTTTGTTCATACGTCCTTTATTACATTTTTCTTAATTTTGATTTGAATTAGTCAACCATTCACAACTTGAATTGTCTAAGCTAGATCCTTCAAGAACCATAAGTTGTTATCGTGTTTTTATAAAATTAAAGGCAAATAATGAAATGGGTAGTAGTTTTTTTGGAGATCTAATCTTGGGAAATTGTCAACTTCAATTCCAATTGTCATCATTGGAAGGCTTGGGACAAAATATGTGATGACAAGGAGCACGGGGACTTGGCTTTAAGGACCTGGAATGCATGAATTTAGCACTGCTGTCTAAATAAGGATGGTGAGTGGCTAAACAAGAGGTTTCACTGTAATTTAAATTCCTTAAAGGGAGGTATTTTCGTCGATCATCTTTTCTCAATGCAAAGCTAGGGCCGAATCCTTCTTAGGGATGAGGAAGCCTCTTGGAGGGGCGCAAGGTTCTGGACATGGGAGTTCGGTGGAGAGTGGGAGACAGACCAAGCATTAATATTTGGACCGACCCTTGGGTCCCGAGGGAAACAGACTTCAAGGTCCATGGGGTGGGGAATGAGGATTTCAGCTTGGTTTCTCAGTTGATCACGAGGGGCGAGCGGGACAGACAACGAGTCGAAGGTTTGTTGGTGTGAAAGGATGCCTCGATTATTGTATCCATTCAGTTGAGTCGATGCTTATTGAGGGACAAGCTTATTTGGCACTATACATAAAATGGTGTTTATCTTATATGTTTCGGTATAAGTGTGCTCTCCTTATGACACAAAAAGGAGATTTGCAGGGTGATGAGTGTGGGGAGTGTAGTACTGGGTCAACAACAGATCCTTCTTGGAAAGATATTTGGAGCTTGAAGGTTTCACCACTCGTGAAATCATTTATTTGGAAATGTGCTAATGATATCCTCCCAACGAAAGATCGACTTCGACGTCGCGGAGTCCTAACATATCCCAAAATGTGTGATTTGCAAGAATTGAAATTAGTACTTACTTCATTTGTTTCTTCATTGTCCATTTTCTTGCAAGATATTGTTTTCTACTCCATTAAATATTTACACCACTGGATATCCAGTGGGCCTCTTTTAAGGAATGGTGGACCGACATGACTTCTTAGTTGCAATTACTTGGCTGCCCGGAGAACTCGGATCAAGTAACATGTGTGTTGTGGTTCTTATGTAAATACATGAATGGAATAATATTTGATGATAAGGCAATTGATGGTGAAAGCATTTGGCAAACAGTCTACCTTCTTGATGAAAGTTACAAGGCTGCATGTCTTAAGCCTTCAATATCAGCACTCCAATCACGAGGGGGAGAAAGTGATTCATGGCAAAAACCAAACCAAGGGTTTCTAAAAATGAACACTGATGCTAGTTGGTTGAGATCGACTCGTAGAGGAGCCGCTGGACAAGCATCCACTTTCTAGGATCAGATTGACAATCCCCTCTAAATAAGATGGGGGTTTGTTTTGTGAAGAAATTTAGCAAAATATCACCGTCAACAAATTAGTAAGAAATACCATCAAAATTTTTCTTTTGCTAACTACGACTACTCGCAGAAATGGTGCTCTGCCTTCACCTTTCCCCTAGAAAATACTAAATTACCCCCACCCGTTATTCTTCATCTTTTCACCCCCCACCACCACTACTTTTTCTTTCCAAAAGCAACAACATGACACCTCCTTGTTTTGGTACAAACTCCCCCGTTTTACATGCACAAACATTCCTCTCCCATACAGCTACTATCACGTCCCCCTCCCCTTTGTGTTTTTCTAAAATAAAAATTGCATAAATACCCCCTCCCCGACATGCGATTTTTGAGTGATGGTGGGGCTAGGGGTTTTGAAAGAAGATGGTGGTTATGAACCTAGCTCTAAGATGGTAGAGGTTATTATATTTGGAAAGAATTCTTCTTGTGGAGTCGACTTTTCCTTATTTTGTTGACCGTTGACTATTGAGGATGGACTGGAAAGATTTTATTTGGTGCGTTGAGAACCATAGGGGAGACGAGATGAATCGGATTCGTTTGTTGCGATCTAGCATTGAGGTAAGTGATTAGTAAGTTGGGGTGAATATAAGAATTGAAGTTGGATAAGAAAAGCCTTATGTGCTTTAGTTGATGATATTTATTAAAGAGTTTCGGTAGTCAAGTAGCACTTTTATCTTTTCTGTTGGATAAGCTGTTGTTCTAGAAGGATGTGAACTGAATCCGAAACCTATGGAAATGAAGGCATTAGATGTGGATGGATATGTTGGAAATTTATTGGAGAGAAAAGATATGCCAAAAGATGTTGGGAAGGAGTCTCTAATGTTGGATTTGGAGTTGTTAAGAGGCTGATGTATTTATGTAAATCTAAGAGTGTTAAGGGTAAGTTGGGTAGAAATTTTATGATGCATATTTTAAGGGTAATCTTGTGATTGTGGTGTAAGATTGTTGAAATCATAGATGCGTAAGTAAACCTTAGGCACATGGAATAATTGGTGGAAGAATGTTGGAGATAATTATGATAGTAGTAACAGAATGTTGATGAGGTGAGAACTAATTTAGTTGACATACAGGATGGATCTTGCGAATATGAGAATAAGTTTAATGTGAAATAACCCGTTCGCTACAATTATTATGTTGATAGTATATAAGTTTCTGGGTAGAGTATTTCGGGGTGAAATTAAAAATTTCAAAGAGATTGAGTAGTAAGAGAATTCAACAAATCGATTGGGTTGGTGGTATGTTCGGTTTGTGGTGGGACCGGAGATAGTATAAATAATTTTGGAATAATATCGATATATCGAAATGAGTATGGTGAGTAGTAATATATGCCTCGGGGAATATGATAAAATCGGTTTCGTTGAAGTTTAAGTGCGGAAGGTGTAAAATTAGCCGAAACCAAGCGGACTTAAATTTCCCTACAAATATCCCTGCTCTACTTGTATCTCGTCACTCGTCCAAGCCTTGCTTTCCCATAACTTTGATTCGAAAATTTGAGCTCTCCCCCCCTCAAAATTTTCTTAATTTTATAGATTAATAAGCAAGCTCAGATCAAAGTGGTGGATTTGGCTTCTCACTCGATCATCCTCGTATTATCTGAGTAAGAAAAGATCAAATATTCTTAGATTCTTTGAGTTTGAAGAGAGTTGACTTTTATGGATTTTTGTTGACTTTTAGATCTTGAATTTATTATGGCATAGAAATGTTATACGAGTGTCATTATAGGGATTAGGGTGATTTTGAGTGATTATTGGGGTTAGAAAGTGGTGTAAGTTGAGGTTGACTTTATTGACTTTTCTTAAATTAACTTTAAATTGTAATATGAGAGTTAGAGAACTTTAATAGTTATTTTGGGTATAGAATTATTGGTTTGGATATGGATAGGGAGAGAGATTGGGTTGAGAAAGTTTGGGAAAGTTCGTATAGCATTTAGCGTTTGGGTGGAGGTTGTATTTAATGGATTAATTAGTTGTCAATTGATTGTTGGATTGATTAGAATGCTCTTTAAAGTGTTATTGTTGGGGTAATAAAGGCGATGACCGAATATTGAGATTTTGCGAAGTTGTGATTAGAGAATGTAGTTATGTTGGAATATTAAAGTGTATACGATCTTGGGGATAGGATGATTGCTAAGGGTTGTAAATTTGAATGCATGAGACGTGTTAACGCTTTCGGTATATAGATCTTTAGGGTTATTCTACAAAATGTGTTATAATGTATAATTTCCTTGAATAGGAGTTGAGCTTTGGATCTATACGAGGAGGCGCCTAGAATTGTGCGCTTTTGGGCTCGAGGTGAGTACAAATCTCATGATAGGGACACTTTCGTATATATTATGTTGTATATATTACGTGTGATATCTTGGGATTATTCTGATATGTGTATTGTGTGATTATGATTGATACTATGTGTAAACTTTGATTTATGATTCATATGATGAAATAATTGAGATTTTGGGTTATATTATGAGATAATTGAGATTATGATTCATATCATGCGATATTAGTATGATTTATATCGTGGATAGTTGTGAATATGATTCATGTTATGAGATTTTGTGTGGTTGTGTCTTTGTGTGGTTGTATCTTTGATGTGTTTGATTGCTTTGTGTTGCGGGCGGTGGTGACCCGGCCGGGAGGTTTGGTGTGGTGTGCATATTGTGTGGGTAGCCCGTGGATTCGGGAGGTTTGGTGTGATATGCACGTTGAAATAATAGCCTCGGTCGGGAGGATGGAGGTGGAGGCCTCGTCGATTATGTGGAGTGGATTCCTCATATGTATATTATTTGGAGGTGGATTCACCGTATGTGTATTATTTGGACGTGGATTCTCGTGTGTGTGTATTATTTGGAGGTGGATTCCTCGTGTGTTTATTATTTGAGTGGATTCACTCATTTGATGCCTTTGTGTCTTTGGCTTGTTTCCACTTGAATGAATATCGTTAACTATGATTATAAGCTCGTGTGTATAGTATGTAACATCGTATAGAGGATTCTATGTGTGTTGTGGTATTATTCATTGTGGCTTTGGTTGATGTATAAGCATATGTTATATAAGTATGAATATGTATATGTGGGGATCGAGTACGTGGTATTTATATTCAACTTCGGCAATAGGCGGCTCCTATTCTCATGGGCGGGCGTTTATGCCTAGGTTAGAGGTTGATCCAGGTTGTTGAGGAAAGAGCTGCATTGATAAGAATTTGCGGTCAGAAGAATCGTAGATGGCGGTGGTGGCGCTTAGGAATTCCTCATCCAGTCATTTCTCTTTTGTTGTCGATTTGTATATTGTTAGACTTGGGTATTGTATTTCGTGAAGTGCAGTTGTCATACTTTCACATATGTTGTATTTTGGATTCTTGTGTATCTTTGAGTTCTATAATTAAGGTGAATTTGTATTATGGATTCGTTGTTTTATTGTTTATGTTGTTAGTTCACCGGGATGGACAAAAAGGGTATTTTATTATTATTAATGTCAAATGAAGTCTTTTTATGTTGTTATCCATCGATCGGTGACTCTGGTGTGCAGGTTGTTGATGACGCTTAGCACAAAGGCGGCGACACAGGCGTTAATTACATAATGAATCTTGTTGTCCGTTGCGGAGAGCATGAATAAGGGTTGCAATAATGGGTTGAAAATGAATATTATAGTTTTGGTTATTAGTTACGAAGTTTCTTAGTTTCTTAAGTTGTGTCGAGTGTAGTCGAATTTTAGGACCCGAAATAGAAAACAAAAAATTATATATATATATATATATAATATATATATATATATATTATATATATATATTATATATATTGGATCAACAAGTATCCGATTTGGCACAACGGAAGCTTATCTTGTAGTCATTATTTCAGGTTTATCGCAACAGTCTCCATTTCAGACGGGTAGTTGAATGATGGAAGTGTGCCAAGTAATCAAGACAGGTGATACAAATAAGTATTGCATAAAAGATATCTAAAATAGTTAATGTTGAAGATGCCTTTTTAATTAATGACTGAGGTGACATTCATTACTTTCTATATTTTAAATTATGGTGCATCATATCATAAATAATTATAACCTGATGAAAAATTATGTTGTTAATAATTTTGGAAAGGTTCATCTACCTGATGGAAAGATCTAGATATTTATGGAATGATCTAGATATTTATGGAATGGGCAAATGTGACATGCAGGGTTATTTGAGGTGAGATCATTAAAATTGAACATGAGTCATGCAGCAGATGCTCTGACTAGGAGTTTAAAGCATGGTCGTTCCATCCAAAATGTGATTACAATTAAGTTTCAGTCAAAAGCAGTTTTAAAATTTATAATCCCAATTCGGAAGGCGATATCGAAGCAGCCAAGCCCGTAAATATACACAACATATCTACCAATAAAGTAATGCCGTGAGGCTACAAAGAAGTAAGTATTGTACTCGAATACAAAATAACAAGCTGCCGACAAGGCTAAAGTTTCAAAAAGGAAACTACAACAATCAAAGCGATTGACAACAGCATCAAATCGGGCGTGAGGATCCTCACATACACCGATGCTACTTTTGTACCGAACAAAACTCTCCAAACGACCTCTTGACTCGGTGCAGCCTATCCCAG
>JADFUC010001334.1:0-72440 GCA_019722365.1 Lithospermum erythrorhizon
ATCGGTATTACTTCGTTCGATTTACGTATTGCTCTTGTTTTTCTTCCATTTTTCTTGGTGAAACTTGTTGAATTGAGCCTCGGAAATCTTGTTCCCCGTCTTAAGATTATAGAGGAGTATGAGTTTTAATATTCAAATCGTTATTTGAGGCTATAGTTGACTATTTATTAGTTTGACTTTTATGTTGCCTTTAAATCTTGTGAAACTTTATTATGGAATAGAAATGTTATCTAAGTTTGGTTTAGGGATTTGAGGTGACTTTGGTGATTATTGAGGTTAGAAATTAAATTGTATGTTGAGGATTGACTTTGTCATTTGACTTTTTTTTTCTTAAGTTAACTTCAAATTGTAGTAGGAGGGTTAGAGACTTTGTCTATAGTTATTTTGGGGAATAGAAGTATTGGTTTGGATATGGATTGGTAGAGATTAGATTGAAGGAAAGTTAGGAGAAAGTTCGTTATAGTAGTTAGTGTTTGATTAGGTTGTATGTAATGGTTTATTTAGTTGTGATTGATTGTTGGATTGGTTAGAATCACGATTAAAGTGTTATGGTTGGGGTAATAAAGTGATGGCGAATATCGGGATTTATGAAGTTGGTAAGTAGAGATAATGTAGTTACGTTGGAATTTTAGAAGTGTATACTAATCGTAGGATAGGATAGTGATTGTTAAGAGTAGTAAATTTGAATTGTGAGACGTGAGGTATATTACTCGGGATTTGAATAGATGGTAAGAGAGGTTATCACATGGAATATGTTATAATGTATAATTTATTTGAATAGGAGTTGAGCACAGTCCTATACGAGGAGGCGCACAAGTTATCATTACTACTTTTTGGGCTCGGGTGAGTACAAATCTCACGATGGGAACCACCGTATATATTATGTTACATATTTTTGCATGTGTGTTTGTCATGGGACTATTTTGACACGTGTATTGGTAATTATGATTTATATTATGAGGCAATTTTGTGATTATGATTTCATTAGCAAGATAATTATGATTATGATTCATTTTTATGAGATAATTGTAATTATGATTCATATTATGAGATAATTGAGATTATGATTTATATTATGAGATAGTTGTGATTATGATTGATATTATGAGAATGGAAATTTGTGATTATGATTCATGTTATGAGATTAGTTATACACGCGTGTCTTTGATAATGCAATTTATGCGCATGTGTAATTTTGCAGTTGCTTTATAAACATTAATTTAAGTGGCACGAGGCAGGGAGGTTTGGTGTGAGTATGCAATGAGGTGGGTAGCCCGTGGATTCGGGAGGTTTGGCGTGATATGCATATTGAGGGGAGTGTAGCCTCGGTCGGGAAGGGTGGAGGTGGAGACTCATCGGTGTGTGGAGGTGGATTCCTCGTATGTGTGGCTTTGTTGAGGTGGATTCTTCGTTTCTTGGTTTATTTGTGGAGGTGGATTCCTCATTTGTTTACTATTTGTGGAGGTGGATTCCTCATTTGATGACTTTGATGACTTTGTGTGTTGAGACTGTTTCCCTTAAATGAATATGCATTGTTGATGGTTATAAGCTCCTGCGTATAGTATTATGTGATATCGTATAAGAGAACTCTATATGATTTATTAGACGGAGTTATTCTAAAATTAACTGGTTAATGTATATACATATGTTATATATATAAAAACGTGATTATAATGTGATTGGTAAAGTATGTATTGTTTTATTAGAAACAGAACTGTATGTGACTTCACTTTCTATCAGGCGATCGTTTATCCACATGTCTCTAGGAGCGATAGTTGAGGTAGTGAGGATACGTATTGGCAGGCTGGCATTGAAGATATTAGATGAGCGGTAATTGGCGATCTGCATCGGTCATTTCCCCTTCTTGTTGTCGACTTGTATATCCCCAGACTTGTGTGTTGTATTTCATTGAAGATGCATTTGTCATAATTTCCTTATCATATTTTGGATTTCTTGTATATCCTTAGGTTGTATTATTCGAATTAGTTTTGGCAATTCTGTTTCTTTTTATTTTGTTGGATGTGTTGTTGGAACACGATGGAATAGAGAGTTTTGTCTTTGTTAATGTCAGCAGGTCATATTTGTTATTGTATCCATCGATTGGTGACTACGGTGTCTGAGTTGTTAATGATCTTAACCTCGGAAGGCTGACCAACTTGGGGTGAATTCGTTACATTTGGTATCAGAGCTTAGGTTCAGGGTCTTTATGGTATCATTTGTGATTATGTGCCTAGGTTGATAGTTGTTAGAGTGTGGTCGATATTGGGGTTTTCTTCTCTGGTCTTATCCTTTAACTTTTCTTTTTGTTATTTAAATTGGGGATACACCACCAACGTAGGTATGTTCGATTGGGTAGCGCAGGAGGTGTAGCAAGGGGGAATGCGGCGAGGGAAGGCTGAGGTGGCGAGAAGGTGGTAGAGGTGCGAGTCGCGAGAAAATGTGCGTAGCGTGTGGCGGTGATGAGCCTTGTGTGGGGCTCACGAGGATTAAAGGAATCATTTTGGTGGAGATCGAGGTACGTCGGCGAGGGAAGTGGAGTTGCGAGTAGAGATTGTTGACCGCTTCACGGAAGGCGGGACCATAAGTTTGCAGGCCCAGATTCCTCCCCCCTATTCGGGCATTGGGGTTCATTCGAGACTTGGAAGTATATTTGACTTTTATGGGAATTCTTGGGGAGTGGGGACGCTATTTAACAGCTCCACGGATTACACGTAGGATGAGCTCGGGAGATTGGAGGAGAATGTACACGATCGTTGATTGTGGCGGCTAGACACCGATTGTTGTGGATCGGATTCGTGGAATTATTTCGAGGGAGCTTTTTTTTTCTTAAAAGGTGCATATGTTAGATCTAGAGAAATTGGAAGCGGCAAGGAAGGGGCGTATAAATGACTACGAGAAAAAGATTCGGTGATCTCGACCGTACACTTCCGGAGGTGAATACTGCGAGGGAAGAGGATCGAGAATGCGAGGGGCGGAATGGTGGGAGATCCGCTGGGGTTAAATGCACTTTCGAAATTATACAACTTTCCATGGAGCTAGTGAATGATGCGCTGAGGTAGAGATGGATTTGAGTGTCAGGTTGGTGGGAGAAAGGGAAGATAGCTGACTTCCGGGATGGAGTGGCCGATCGAGTTACGGGTTCGAGGGCGTCACGTCCAGCCCAGCGGCCGTTACGGCTAAGTGATTCGGTGCCCGCTACTAATTCTACCGGTCAGCGCTGCGTTTACGTGCCGGATGCTTTTAATCGGTCGAGGGATCGAGAGAGGTTGCTCGGGGGAAGCGAGTAACAATGGGTGTTTCGTTGTGGTAAACCGGGTCATAGAGCTGGGAATGCCGAAGGCAGGGTTATTGAAATTACATTATCGATGTCGCCGGGGAAGGACACGTTGTTGATTGTCCCGGGAAGCGAGAGGAGTGTTAGTGGGAGTGCTTTAACACGTTTACTCAGTGCGGCGGAAGCGGAGGGAAGGCTATCGAAAGTCGTGGAGGTCGGTCGGTGGTAAAAGGCTTTGGGCGTGGAGTTGGAAATAGTCGAGGAATTAATGTAATGTTCTTTGGGACTAGTCGGGGTGGTCTTTGGAACTAGTGGTGGAGATATTTCTAACGGTACCAGCGAGCTCGAGATTCCCCAGGGGTGTGCCTTGGTACTCTAAATTTGTGGGTTGGAAGCAAGGTCTTATTTGATTAGGAGCTACTAAATTTCTTCCATATCTACGAGGCCTTTCACCACAGAGGCGTATTCCTAAAACTCGAAATTCTTGCTATACGCTAATTAACTCCGGTTGGGAAGTCACATTAAGATTGATGAGTACTTAGAAATTGTCATAAGTATTGAAAATCAATATTTGGAATAGATTTACTACGCTTTTGAGATGAATGATTTTGATCTTTGATACGGGAATAGATTGTCATCTTAGGAAGATTGAAATATTTAGTCTGGTAAATCCCAGATCTTGCTTCCCCTAGGTATTCAGAAGAAATTTCTTTCCTCTTGTCTTATTTACGCCTTAGTTTATAAGATGTTGAGAACCGGATGTGTTGGTTATCTTTGCCCGTGTTGTCGTAGTAAGGAGAAGATCGATCGCGAGGGAGGTGCGTGGGTGTGAGGAAGTATGTTGATGTGTTTCTGAGGAGTTGCAGGGACTCCTCACAATGCGAGAGGTGGAGTTTTTCCATAGAATTAATTCTGCACTCCGATTTCTATAGCTTGCGAGTTAAAGGTTGACGCAATTGCGAGGGAATTGTTGGATAAAGGGATTCATTCGACAGTAAAATTTCGCCTTGGGGTCTTTCCGTGTTATTTGTTAAGAAGAAGGATGGATTACCGAGGGTTGTGTATCGATTATAGGCGGTGAACAAAGGCTAACAGGTAAGAATCGATATCCGTTGCCCCTAGGATTGATGATTTGTTTGATCAATTGAAGGATGCCGGGTATTTTCTAAGATCGACTTGAGGAGTCGGGGCTACCGTCGGTGAGGATTAAGGAGGATGATGTATCGGAAATTAGCGTTTAGAACAAGATATGGGCACTACGAGTTTGGTGATGCGTTTGGGTTGTGAAATGCCCACTACGTTTATGGACCTTATGAATGTTCCGCTCTTACTTGGATAAATTTGTGGTGAGGTGTTCATTGGCGACGATGCGATATATTCCGGAGTAGTGAGGAGAGCATGAAAAGAACACTTGAAATTGTCTTTGGGAGCTTTGAGGAAAAATGAATTGTATGCTAAATTTTCCAAGTGTGAATTTTAGTTGGGAAAAGTGCAGGTTTACGGGTCATATGTGATTTCGGAAGAGGGTATAAGTGTTGATCCTAAAATTTGTGATGAATTAGGAGCGACCACGAGGTGTTCTTGAAATCACAAAGTTTTAAAGATTACAGCGGGGTTTCGCCGGAGATTTATAAGGAACTTTTCAGTGCTCCTTGACACCAGAAAGCTAGGGTTGACTAGAAAGGGAGTTCCGTTTGTTTGGAGTGAGAGTTGTGAGCAGTGCGTGATGAGTTGAAAGAGGAAGTGACTACAACTCCGGTATTGACTCTTACGTCAGGAGCCGGGATGGGTAATAATAGGTGTATAGTGATGCTTCGTGGCGGGGTTGGGATGTGTGCTAATGCGACATGGTAAGGTAGTGGCTTATCGTCGCTGACGGTGAGAAATCATGAGAAGAATTACCGGCACGATTTAAGACTAAACTGCAATTGTGTTTGCACTTAAAGTTTCAGGCATTATTTGTATGGTGTGAGCTGCCAAATTTTCTTGATCACAAAAAGTTTGAAATACCTCCGTCTGAGAGAGATTTGAATCGAGGCGTGAGAAGGTGGATGGAGTTTATTAGCGATTGTGATGTTTCCATTGGTATCATCTGAAGGCGGAGTATAGAATTTGATGCATTAAGTCGTAGAGGAAAAGGTTAAGGAGCCATTAAATGGGAAATGAAGCAACTTGGTGTTAAGTTTAGGGTAGGAGTTGATGTGAATAAGAGTTCGGTGATTCTTTCTTGATCGAATACTCGAGGAGCACCAAAAAGATGAGAAATTACAAAAGTGGGAAGTGAAAGCGGAGTCGTCGGGACTTTGTGGTGAGATGATGGAGCCACTACAGTACATGGTAGATTATTAAGTACCCCACTCTCGGGAGTTGAAAAAAAGAAATTTTGGGCCAGAAGCTCATAATGCTCCATATAATATGCATCTGGTGGAGGGTACAAAGATGTATGGAGACTTGAGGAGAGACGGTGTATTGGTAATGACATGAGCGAATGTGTATCAAAATGTAGCCATTTGTCCAGCAGAGTGAAGATCGAACTTTACCGACATCCGGCGGGGCTATTACGACCCACTTCTATTCAGTGGACTTGGGAGCATATTACAGAATGGATTTTGTTTTTCACTGGACTCCGGGGCGTTGAGAAAGAATAATTAGCATTTGGGGTGATAAGTGGATGGCCCAGAATGCTAACACCCAGGTCATCGACTCACGGTCACGAGTAGTTGGCGAGGTTATATGTTGATCAGGTGTGCGGTGCATGGAGTCTTGGTATCCATTGTGTCAGCTTAGAGATCTTTAGATCCACCTCCCAGTTTTTGGAAAGGATTTGAAAGCATGGGGTGAAGGTCGGTTGAAGTGCAATCAGATATATCTATAGTCGGATGGGCGTCGAGGAGAGAGCGATTCAAACATTGGAGGATTATGTTGCGGGCTTGTGTGTTGAACTTTCCGGAAATTAGGATGATGAATTGCCTAAAATGGAGTTTAAGCACTAATAATAGCTTCAGCGCCCAGGGATGAAGCACCATTTGAGGCGTTGTCTGGGAGAAATGTAGGACCCCGAGTTTGTTGAATAAGGAGTTAGGGGATAGGGAAAAATATATGGTTCGGAGTTGGTAAGAAATGTGATTGGGAAATGATAAAATCGATACTAGATACTGTGAAAATTGGTGTGAGATGAACCAAAAGATGTATGCGGAGATCGTCGCAGATTATTAGTTTAATGTTTGAAATTGGTGATAAGTATTCTTAAGAATATCCCAGGTGGAAGGTGTATTGAGATTCGGGAAGAGAGGGGAAGTTGGAGTCCCGATATATATCGCTCAAGTGAGATTTTGAGGCGGGATTGAGTCGGTGGCCTATCGTTTAAGCGTTGCCTCGAATTTAAGGCTGAGAATTCATAACGTCTTCCGTGTCATGTTTGAGGAAGTATATTCCGAGACGAATCCACGTATCTTCAAATTCGCATGACTTGATGGAGCCCAGGAGGATGCCTTCATTATGAAGAGAAACCGGTGAAAATTCTTGTTCATGGAAAGAAAGAGTGTTGCAGAAATAAAGTTGTGGCTTTAGTGAAGGTGTTGTGGCGAATCGGTAGTAGAGGAAGCTACGTGGGAACTAGAGGAGGATGTCGAGGAAGTCTTTATCCATATCTTTCGAAATAGAAGGTTAGTTCTTAAATTTTTGTGCTATAATATGTGTAATATGTGAAGAGTTCTATGAGGGATGAGTAAGGAGAAGTGAGTTGGGAATGGGGCATGAGTGTTGAGGTAAATTCGAGGGGCAGAAATTTTTATTAGGTGGGGAGAGGCTGGAAATAACCCGTTCCGTATAGCATTATTTTAATATATGATTTTGGTTGCTGGTTAATTCATTTTACGGAGTTAAAGTTCAAATTTTAAAATGCGAATAATGATAATATGGGTTGAACGATAATATATTTTGAGAATAGAGATTTAATTTGACTCTTGTTAGAGATTATGTTGTTAAACCGAGGAAAGGCATTGTAGACAAACCCCGAGAACCCTGGCTCCCATAAATGTTCACTTTTACCACCCAGTAAGTCTTCATGCTTATGCATCGTTTCATCAAAAGCAAAGATGTATCTTCTCACTTTCTCAATTTGACAGCGTAAATAAGCCAACCTTGATTTTTCTTCCATTTTCTTGGTGAAAACTTACATTTGAATCGACCCTGAAATCTTGTTCCCCGTCTTACGTTATCAAGGTATGAGTTTAATCTTGAATCTAGAGTATTTGAGGCTATAGTTGACTATTTGTTAGTTTGACTTTTATGTTGACTTTATGGAATAGAAATGTTATCTAAGTTTGGTTTAGGGGATTTGAGGTGACTTTGAGTGATTATTGGGGTTAGAAAGTGGTGTATGTTGAGGGTTGACTTTGTTGACTTTTTCTTAAGTTAACTTTAAATTGTAGTAGGAGGTTAGAGGACTTTAATATAGTTATTTTGGGAATAGAAGTATTGGTTTGGATATGGATTGGTAGAGATTGGGTTGAGAAAGTTTGGAGAAAGTTCGTATAGTAGTTAGTGTTTGAATTGGAGGTTGTATTTAATGGTTTATTTAGTTGGCAATTGATTGTTGGACTGGTTAGAATGCGATTAAAGTGTTATGGTTCGGATAATAAAGTGATGACCGAATATCGGAATTTATGAAGTTGGTAAGTAGAATGTAGTTACGTTGGAATTTTAGAAGTGTATTGGGGATAGGATGATTGCTAAGGCTAGTAAATTTAAATTGTGAGACGTAGTATAATACTCGGGGTTTATATAGATGTTAAGAGAGGTTATCCTACGGATGTGTTATAATGTATAATTTCTTTGAATAGGAGTTGAGCTTTGTGGACACTTGAGGAATTTTTAGAGTTATCGTGCCTTTTGGGCTCGAGGTGGTCTGAAATCTGCTTTGATGGGAACCCTTCGTATATATTATGTGTTATATATTTTTGCATGTATTTTGTCATGGGACTATTTTGACACATTGTATTGAGTAATTATAGATTATATTTATGAGATAATTGTGATTATGATTTTATATTATGTATTGATAATTGTGATTATGATTCATATTATGAGATAATTATGATTATGATTCATATTATGAGAATTAATTGAGATTATGATTTATGTTATAAGATAGTTGTGATTCCTATGATTGATATTATGAGATAGTTGTGATTATGAAAGGATTCGTATTGTATGGGAATTTGGCAATTGTGGTTATACAGCGTGTGTTGTTGTGTGTACTTATGCTAGCGTGTGGGTATTGTCCTGCATTATTATGGTATTGTCTGCGGTGTATTTTGATTGCTTTGGTTTGTTGTGGAGCGGTGGTGATCCCGACCGGGAGGTTTGGTGTGGTATGCATATTGAGTGGTGGCTTCGTGGATTCGGGGGTTTGGGCGTGATATGCATATTGAGGGAGTAACTTTCGATCGGAGGAGGATGGAGGTGGAGACCTCATCTAATTATTTGTGGAGGTGGATTCTCGTATATTATTATTTATTGGAGGTGGATTCCCTGTTTAAATGAATAATATTGTTGATGGTTATAAGCTCTGGCATTATGGTATTATGTGATATCGTATAAGAGAAACTACATGTGATTTGTGGGCAGTTATTCATTATGCTTTGGTTAATGTATATACATATGTTATATATATCACGATATGATTATTTGTGACTTGGTAAAGTACGTGGTATTTGTATTCACTCGGCTTAATAGGCGGCTCACATTTTCTATAATGGGTGGGCGTTTGTATACCCCCTGGAATTACCAGGAAGCGTCGTTAGATCTGTATTGTAGAGCTACGTGAAGATCGTAGGTGAGCGGTGGTGGCATAGGAAGTCTCATCGGTCATTTCTCTCTTGTTGTCTCGACTTGTATATATCACTGAAGCTTTGTGTGTTGTATTTAGACAGGGGTGCATTTGTCCTTGGTACACACATTGTATTTTGGATTTCTTGTATATTCTTGGGTTGTATTATTCAGGTGGATTTGTATTCTGTTGTCTGTTGTTTTGTTGGATGTGTTGTTTGGAATAGGGGTTTGTCTTTTTGTTCAATATCGTATTTTTTATTGTGTCAAATCGATTGGTGACCTGCACGGTGTAGAGGTTGTTAATGATCTTGCTTACTCGATAAAGTAAAATTCAGTAGAATTTATTTAACTTAGCAGTAAACAACATTAGATAGAGGATTTTTCATTAACGATTTCCCTATATTATTCAGAATTCCTATAACATGCCTGCTTTGCATTCAAGATTGGTTCCATGGTTTTTCCATATCATATATTTCTCGATTGTTTGTTCACCTCATCATATTTCATACGCAACTTTACTTTGGTCTTTTTGTTAGTTATTGGACTTTAAGTTCCTCAATAGTTATTTCCTTCAAATCTATATAAAAAATATATACATATTAATTTTGAAAAGCAATGGGGAGAAAGTTACATGATTCAAGGTACAATTTTATTAATGTTTATGTTGGTTATGAGTTTTGGATCATATGGTGAGGATTTATTAGCTGCATTTAATTACGGAACAGCAGAATTTACAGATTGTGAATCTCTGCATGTGTTGGACTCCTTCCTTCATTGGACATATCATCCAAGAAACCATACTGTTGATCTTGCTTATAGGAGAGTTGGAGTTGAGGCTTCTGATTGGGTTTCCTGGGCAGTTAATTTTGATGGTAAAGGGATGATTGGGGCTCAATGTTTGGTGGCTTTTCATGATTCTTCTGATGGAGTTTGCCTGCATATACGTCTCGATTTACAGGGCAGAAAGTTGGAAGCAGGGATTTGGGGTTTTCTTAGTTCAAAAGAATCAGTGGAGAATATAGAAGGGATCATAATGAGATGATCATATATGCTACATTGCATCTCCCTGATGGTAGAACAAGTTTTAGTCATCTTTGGCAATCTGGTGAAGTTTCGAATGGAGTTCCTCGTCCATTCTTTTTTGGCAAATCATTCTCCAATGGGGGGCGGCCAGGGGTTTTCTTCTGGCCGGGGACTGAATTCCAATGCGAAACTTCGAAGATGATGGATTCAACAGGGCAGGGGACTTCCTCGAGGGACAGAGGAACCAATTCGAGGCAACGAAAGAAATATATTCATGGAGTGTTGAATGTGGTGAGTTGGGGGATGATGATGCCAATGGGAGCAATTATAGCACGACACATGAAGGTGTTCAGAGCAGCAAATCCAGCCTAGGTTTTGCACTCAATTGCCAAGTTTAGAGCTTATATAGTAGGAGTTGCTGGATGGGCTACTGGTCTGAAACTTGGCAGTGGCTCTCCTGGAGTTACTTACAATCCTCACAGGATAATTGGCATCACATTATTTTGTCTCGGGACACTTCAGGTATTTGCCTTGCTATTGAGGCCCAGAGGCAGGGCGAAGCTCAGATTTTATTGGAACATCACATTATCTGCCACACATTTACTGGATACACGGTAATCGTTCTTAGCATCGTTAACGTTTTCAAAGGGCTCAACATGTTGGAAGTAGAGATGAAATGGCGGATGGGATACATCGGTTTTCTCATATTTTTGGGGGGTTTTGCCATTTTCATGGAGGCCTTCACTTGGCATATTGTGTTGAAAAGAAGAAAAGAAACCAGCTCCTCTTCTGCTACTTCAACGAAGACTGTTGAGGATCAGGAGGCAACAACTGCTGCAGCTTAGATATATATGTTCATGTCTTATTATTTTAGATGGAGAAGCTAGTGTAGGCTGTTCTTTTGTAACAGAACTACGTAACAGTCTGATTCCTCCTAGTTGTTAAATAAGGAGGATACGTAAGCATCCCATAAAGTCATCTTGGGAACGACTGTAAAAAATAAATATGAGATTTGTTGTAGTGATACTTAGAGCATGCAAATTTGTTTAGATAGGTGCATTGCTTAGAACATAAAACAATGTTTGTAATATCAGTTGCTTAGAACATAAACGAATGTTTGTAATATCAATCAAGTCTTATATTTATTTATTGTTTGCATGGTATAGTTTATTCTTTGGCTTTTCCCTGCTCTTTTAATCAGAAACACTCGTACAGGACTTGTATACTAACACTCTAAATCAAGAGATCAGAGGGACTATTAGATAAATTTCAAGGAATTTTTTTGTCTGTTCTTTTATTAAAAAAAATATGAAAGGTATTATGTATATTCAGAGAAGAATATGAAATATGGACTTCAAGTTAGGAAGACACTAATCTAAGCAAGCCAAAGTAAAGACAAGTTAGGTTAGGATTTTTTTGTCTATAGAATTAAGGAATTAGATTTTTGAGTTCTTTATCACACAAATAGAGAGAGAAAAAACATCCAAAAGAGCATAAATCTCATTATACGTCAGACTTTTAGAAATTAGTTCCTTAGGATTAGCGATGGATGAAGAAAGAGGAGAAGAAGAAAGAAAGAGAGAAAGAAAGAAGCGGTGAGGATTGGCGATTATACGTGTGTAACCATGTTTGCTCGGCGTAAAGCTAACCAAACTCTCAACTCTTTTTTATCTAGATTATCATGTAGGTAGCCTTTGCACTAATAGTGGGGACTTCATTTCGACAAATCCTCAGAGTACATGCATTCGCCATGACTTTATTTAATTTTGTCTTGCAGATTAAAACTAACTCTAGAAACAACAAATTATTCCACCGCGACTCGAGAATCAACTTGATATTTCTCAAACTTAGCTCTCTATGCTATTAGCCATCATTTGGACAAAAACAATATCACTATCAATTTGATATAGCTTTATTTTCATATACAAGTCCACAACTTGAGTAAAATACGTGGAAGATGTGTTATACTTGCTTCGAGAAAAGACTAAGTGGCCTCGTAAAACAATTCAAGAAACTTAACTAATGCATCGACCTTGGCCCAATCAGCACTAGTAGGAGGCCCGATCCTTTTTGGAAAAATACAAGTCATAACTGAGAGATATTTTAAAAGCCTCGGCAAAGGCACCGAAAAAACTTTCTATGTCTTAATTGCACATTCGAGCATCAAATAATAATAAATTCCACGGACTTATCATCAAGACAAACCCCCACTTTTTTACAATTTATTCTCATAAATACCGTTGCTCAAACTTTTTCAATCTTGTAGGGGATGACCTTACGTACCTACTTTGACATTCCTAATCTTGAAACAACTTATCGATTCTTCTTTTAATCCACTCTTTTAACAATAAGATTGCAATATGCGCATGAGAACATCTAACATGTAAATGCGGGGACACAGCAATGAGCAGCCAAAGCTCCGATTCTTGTGATCTCAAATAATCAATAAACTTTATCATTGAATGCATTTGTCAACGATTATAGTTAACGCCTTATCTAACCCAGCTCAATGAGGCAACTACCAGCGGTCTTCTGATTGTATCGCCTTGTGATCATCAACCAAACAAAATTTAAAATTCTTTGTTGAAGATCCCGATTGTCATCAATAAAGCGAAGCGATCGATGCCATATAACTTCGGGTTTTGATTTGAAGTCCAGCAATCCGTTGTCAAACTCAACTACGGTCTTTTAAAAAATGTTCTCAACTTTTTTCTCGAGGCTAAACAAAGTTTAAAAACAATCACTTAGCGGCGGTTGTTCTACCGGGTAGAATAGCGAGGCTCTAAAGCTCTAACAAATTGTTTGAAGCCTTCACCTTACCATTCGAATGGCTTTTCATCCATCGGGATAAACTTAGATAAAAAAGTTCTAAATAACTTCGATATCCCGGCGCGTGATTTTTAAACCAACCATTATAGAGGATCCGTCACTTAATCTTTACCACTAAAATCCTTCATTGTCTTTTTGATTTGTTTGTTGTTTAAGTAGTCTTTGGCGAATAATTTCGATATGCTGGAATTACTATTGCGCTAACTTTTGAAGATCGGCGGCGTAATCACGACCCGCGATGAATCACGAGCAGCTCCCCAACGGGGGTCCCAAATTTTGTAAAGTGATCCCGTATTTGAGAACGATCCCAACCGTGATGGGGTTGGGGGAAAGGGTTAGTTTTTTCCTCTTTCTGCGGCGTTAAGAGCGCTTAGAAGGAGCAGGATCGAGAGAGAGAAAGAAATAAGTGTGATCGAGATCGGGGAGAGAGCTGATAGGGTATGATTAGATTCGGCATGTTAAATCCGTATGTGGTTAAATGTTCATCCATATCAATGTATGTCCGTATCACGTAATCATGTGTGCACTGTCGATTAATATAAATAGATATATATGCTAAATGATCAATAGGTAGTGTAATCTTTAACAACTATATTGTAGTTTTATATATTGTTTCCTATTGTAATAAGACGCGTTGTATATAATATATAAGTCGATTGATCGATAAGAAACACACACAAAGTTCCATACAATAGCCACACTACTAAATTCATAACGACTAACAAAACCAATGTTCTATCATACTTTAACTCGAGGATAGAAGCTAATAATATAAAAGTTTTAGACTAGAAAGATAACAAAGGAAAGATATGAAACGATGGAAATTACGCTTGGCATTCGGGCGGCGGCTGCGGAGTAAAGCACTAACTTGTTAAAATGAAGATCGGAAATGTCATTTTAGATCTCGATACAAAACAACTTATACTTATTAAATCTCGGGTCTGAGAATACTTGATTCATCTTGAAAACATCAAACTTAATATAGATCGGGAGATGACTAGAGTAAGTCAAAATTTCCCCAGTCTTAAGGAAAGAATTAAAAAGAATAGTAATTATAGTCTTTGTGGAGTTTAGTCAACTAAATAGATCACACAATTAAGAAAGAAACTAAATAAAATTTGATTAAATAGTAACTGAGACCTGCGGATTCGATTAGGCCTTGGTCATCCCAATAGTCTTGATGTGTATTAAATAAATCTCATTCTTAAATAAATACTACCAAAAATTAAAGAATATGAACTCATTCTCGGCTCGTATGCATAATTAATGGTGTAATCGACCGCAATTAACTACGAATGTAAAAAACAAGAACCCAAAATGGAAAAAATGCCCGTTAATTAGATGCAACAAATTCAAGAACTTCAGGCCCAACATTATGAGTCATCTTTAAGAACAAAAATAATGCACCAAAAGCAAGAAGAATTAACTAGCAGACCTATAAAAAGAAATATTAAATCGAATCAAATTGAATTAGATGTCGAGTCTTACCGGGTTCTACGCACTCACTTAGGTTTATCACCAAGTGTTTACAACGAGTTGCTTTGAACCTTTGAAGGCCAATCAAACACGAGGTCAATTATTGAACATAAAATAGAAACAAAAGGTAGAGCTCAGCTATATGCCCAGAAAATTGTCGAGAATTTATAAAAAGAACAATATGATACCGAGGGCTTTCCTTTTGTTTGTTTTTAATCAAAAGCTCGATTGACCAATGGAAATTCAGTCTTAATCAAAACAAAATCAAATTAATACCTTATCAAATCAAGTTAATTTGAAGATTCCCCACAGGGAAATTTTCATTAGCTGAAAAAATTAGTGCAAATGGTGAAATGAAGGGAAATGGTAATTTTTGTATTATTAGTAATTCTTTTGGTAAACACGATGGCGGAGGAAGCAGAGGAGGAACAGCGCCGGAGTCTTCAGAGATGGCGGAGGAGCGGCTGACGGTAGGAGGAGCGGCGGCAGGAATTTGGGTTGAGGGATTTGTGAATTTAGGGTTTTGGACTTTGGAGGAGCCGAGGAAGTAGTAGGGTTTGGAGATTGTTTATAATTTATATATATTTATAATTTTTTTAATAATTAAATCGGTTCGAGTTAGGTTGCAATTGACGGTTCGAGTATATAGAACCGAACCGACTTCATCGATTCATTTTTTTTTCGAACCTAAATCGGTTCGGTTCAATCGTTCTCAATTTCGGTTATTTTTAGGTTCGATTCGGTTCGGTTCAATTTTGTTGGCGACCACACATGGAACTATTCTGAGTATGTAGTTAAGATTCCACTTGGAGGAATCGGAGATGGTAGGGCGTACTGTATACATTGGTTCTTAATTTTATTAATGTCCACTGACATTAGTTTTCCTTTAATTTCAAAATATCGTATATGTTATGAATATAATTATAAATTATTACAATAAAATAAATATATATAGAATAAAAGAGAAAGAAAAGATTGTTATGAATATAACTAAAAACAATTCGAACAATATATTGAGTATCTTTCCTCTTCTTGTAGCTTGTTTGTATCCTCTAAATATTGACTCGGTGAGGCGGACATCCGCAAATAAGCTCGCTAATGGTGGTGATATTTTCATAACAATATAGTTTAAATTTTGATGAGGTAATTATCGAAATGATCCCAGTAATTGGATAATCGTTGCGGTTTACAATCACAAGTAAATTATTTATTTATTGTGCAAATGGTCCCTGTAAGTGTGTATTAGGTGCGCAAAAATATTAACGGAGAAAAGAAACCGAAGTCTACTTTTGAATCAAATTTATAATTTTAGAGAATGTTGTGGTCAAATTAACCATATAAGAACTTCAATAATTAATTCAACAAATAAATCCCGTAAATGCGCAGTGCTTTAAATGCGGTGTGGGTTCGGTCATGAAAGTGGCAGAATTTCGTGATGAAGTGATTTAGCAGGCTTCCAGATGCTGGGGTTAGGAGCTTGGCCATTGCGAGGGGGGCGACTTCATCGGTTTTTAACAAATAAATCCCCCAAATACCCGACCTCCACTTCACCCCAAACGATATAGTCACAACCCGACCACATAAGTTGCCCATTTTAATATCATTTTACTAATGTTTATTTAATAATATATTTGTTTCCTTTATGAGCTTGGTGGATATTTGAAGATTTGGGGAGAGTGGGGAACTGAGGAATATGAAAGGGAGCAGTGTTTAACGAGTTTTTAAATTTTTCAACAAAATTAGTGGTCTGTAGTTCACTCATTCAAGTGATAGGCTCATTCTTATTATTTAGAAGCATGTTGTATGTGTAATTGTGTATCATAGATAGTCATCTACATGTATGTCAGTATATGCATTTTATATTTGCATATAATTGCTGAGGATTGAATTTTGGTTGCTTTTAATTACTATACTGCATGAAGTAATTATTATTGAGAATTTATCATCCACTGAAACTCCGGCGAATGGGGTTGGGATGTTATGAAGGTTGAGCTATTGCTTGTGGTGAAATAACACTATATGATCAATTTATGAAGCGGTTGATGGGTTTCTGGAATTAATTCAAGTGAGGGTTTAGTGCAAAATTGCAAAGAGATGTAGAAATTGAAGTGGCTTGATTATCTTCTGCAATTTGAACTTGGATCGGAGAGAAGAAAAAGAGAGGAAAGTGATGGTGGTGATTCACTGATTTGGTAGTGGTGTGTACCTGCTTTGGGAGAGGGGTGGGGAGGGTAATCAGGTGTTTATATTTTGTTATATTTAGTCAATAAATGTTTAATTTTAAAATATGCCTCAATTTTAAATTTGATACAAAATATCAAAATTGCAAAATATTTCTAAAATTATAAATTTGACGAAAATAGATCTCGATTTTATACCAAGTAACATTTAACGTAGCTGTTAATTTAAAGATTCAATTTCTTGTATTCTGTGACTTCTGGGGGCATTTGCGCATGCGATAGCCGACTTCACGAGGCCAGCTGAGTCGCTATGATGCCAAGGCGAATTTCTCTGATTTCCTCAAATTTTGATCATCACTTTTTAAAAATTTAATTTCGAATATATTTTAAAATACTATATATTAAATGGTATTAGGTTAACTTTTTTCTATAAAAGATGGTATTCCTCCGATCCATAGCATGAAGATGGTACAATTTTGATTTTTTTCAAAAGTTTAGCATATAATATTTTAATACTTGTTAAATTAACAAATTTCTTAAAATACATGTGAAAAATTGATCGGATGAGATTAGTGATTAGAAATGAAAAAAGTGAAAGTAGATAATCTTCATATAACAGACATGGAGTATTTAAATTCATTTTACTTTTTAACTTTATATTCAGAATTAAATTTTATTCAAATTAAAGGATTCTATGCATTAATTAAGAATATTCTATTTGTTGATATTAATTTTTTTAAAAGATGATTTATTATGAATTGGAAATGAAAGTAAGCTAGAGCTTTCTAATAAATTTTCTAGAAAACATTACTTCATAAACTTAAAATACATATTCCGATTCTCTAAATTCTTATACTTCTATAAATACATAAATTTTCTCAGTCTAATTCAAAAATGAAAGCATCATCATTTGGAAGGAAATTTTAGTATGGATTATCTAAAAACGATAAAAGTAGTATTGTCAGTATAACACCCTTGGAGTGTTCCAATAACAAAATCATTTGACAATGTAGGAATATTGTACTGTATATATTCTTCTTTACATTATTAAAATCAGTCCCAAATTAATTGTGTAATACCTTTCGAATATATTAATAAGGTCTAATTTCATTCATTTATATTCAATTATTTTAGTATGAAGCCACGACTCTTTAACACCAATCAATAAGTGATATTTTAGACTAATAAGGCCTTGTTTGTCACTTGCATGGACCTCGACAATATTATCCTCACACAAATTTGCAACAGCAACTTAAGTACGACAATGTACTCCTGTGTTAAGTGTTAATCGATTCACTTGTTGTGTTTGCATGATGTATGTTGACAATGTTTTTGTGCAAAATAATAATATATTGATCATAATTTGCATTTATTTATCCGCTTAATTGTCAGTATATATACACTGACAATGTTTTTATTTAACGGAGTCATTATGTTCCACATACATATGTAGTATGAATATGAATGGGCAGCTAAACATTGGCTTTTTTGATGATGACATTGTTAAGAGTTTAAGGTTTCTTGCTTTTGGGCTGCTGCTGCAGCCAGCCATATTTACTAGCATTGGGGCGTAAACAATAACTAGCAACATCTCCTCCATTGGTATTAGTAGTGCAATCCTCATGTGAAAGGCAAAGTTTTGACTTTGTTCTCCCTTAATACTTTCATCACTGACTATACGAAATCCTTTTATTGGTTGCAGTGAATGGCTTACAATGACATCTGGATTGCAAGTTTTTCCTCCTTTTACTTTCATCATCACATCATTCCATAACAATCACAATTACCAGCATCAACCTTATTGAGAAAATTATGATCTGCAAATATAAAAGCGATAATAAGAACACAAGATAGAAAACAAAGGCAAAAACACGAAAAGAAAGGAGTAGCGCACTGATGAATTAGATTCTTAAGCTTAAACTAAAAGTAGTGGTTCTTAAACATAATAACAAATGATTTAACACATATATACAAGGTCTTGTCCATATATTTGAAGATGGAGCTTTCCAAGAAATTAATAAGTCTACATGGAAGTTATGATATGCTATATTGATTTTTCGTATTCCATAATGTATGTTTTTTATTACCATCAGTTTGTGAAAAGACACATGATTAGTTTATTATGAATCTCAACACAATAAGGTAAACCGAAATACAAGATTCAAGAATTGCTTTTGATGAACTTTTGGGTTGAGAATTTAATCAATTGTTCATATAACGTACTACTTGAAGCAACGATAACAAGGAAAACCATCAAACTAGTAAGATTCTTCATTGGAGTAGATTATTTGTGTAGTATAGCAGATTGGTAGGTATGTAAGTAAGAAGAGCAGCAATATATTTATAGGCAAAAGTTTGGTGTAGCAAATTAAGTAGGCATTATTGAGTATTATTGGATTGTTTGCATGGAATTATATAACGAGCAGTTAAAAATTGGCCTTGAAGGAATCGGATAAATAGATGGGATGCCTGATGCAATTTGGTTCTTTTGTCCATGGCCCTTTCAATGTTGTTTTTGGCTTGTGCCAAAATATTACTCCCTTCAATTTCAAAAAGTAATATTTCAGGTGCATTTAGTTGATTTGTTAAAAGTTTGATCCACAAATATATTTGCATATATATGTTCAATAGAGAGTTTACTTCAAAATAAAACTAAGAAAAACGATAATGTTTTATTTAGAGTGAAGATTGTTAAATTTGATTATTATTTGAAAAATAAACTGATCTTGGAGATAGACAAATTTTATTAATTATTTTTATTCAAATTGAAATAATTAAATAAAGACCAAATTGCTGCAGGAAATTAAATTACTAAGCTAAAATTAGGAGTTTATCACTAGAATTAAATCTAACTTTATACCTCTTATATTAAATGAAGCGTTTAAAATAAAGGTTTCCCTCATTCACGAGGTGCGCCATGTAAAATTAGAGGAGAAAAATCGGATTAAAATAGAAGTTGTTTGATTGTTCGCGTGTTGTTGGAAATCAATGAAAATTGGTTCCATTATGCTGTCCGTTGCGACAATTGTGTAATAATTCATTTCTCAGAGTTGGTTAAGTGGCAGGTTACTTTTAGTGCTCACTTTGGTGTTGTATGCTAGTGTGGAGTTCTCATGAAATTTAAGGGGTTATGGCGATTCTTAGATGCTACTAAATTAATCATTATAATAATAGTAATTGGTCAATTATTATTATTATACAACTCTTATTATCACAGAAGATTCGCACATCTGATGACGTTGAATTATATTTCATGTATGAAATTAAACTACATTTGCTAAATTGAGAGTTGATTGTAATCAACGAATATTCTCAATTAAGAATTTTACATTGATAATGTAAAATATAAATTAGATGAACCCGAATTAATTAATTAGTCAATTGAATTAATTGGAGTAGTTATGAGCTTGTTAGTAACTTGTTACTATTAACAACTTGTTATTAATTTTTGCCAGTTCATTAAATCAAGCAGTCGGCTAGATGTAGTTCGGTTGGGCTTTAGACTAAATGAGTGATATAGTTTCATGGCCTAAAACTTTCTCCTACAGAATGACCGAAAATACCAAGGAAAATTTGAAATTATTCTCTTGATTTTTCATTAATTAAGTCCCCACTTGTTCTAGCAGGAGGCCTTGATGTAGGATTCAACCTCTCTGGTGTGAATATTAGAGGCTACATTTGAAGTGCTTTCAGCAGTAAAATTCAAAGGAGGCTTCGTGAAAGATTTGGATAGACTTCCTCTGGTAGGATAAATTATTTCTCATTCTTGATTGTGAAGGGTACATGCGATACTTTAAATTACGCATCGATGCATGACACAACACGATAGCTGATCGGCGTACACCGTACCCTCGTTCCACGGTAGTGTCGGTGCGTAGTCGATCTCT
Organism: Lithospermum erythrorhizon; assembly: GCA_019722365.1. NCBI lineage: Eukaryota > Viridiplantae > Streptophyta > Magnoliopsida > Boraginales > Boraginaceae > Lithospermum > Lithospermum erythrorhizon. The sequence continues at coordinate 20,505 of JADFUC010001334.1, forward strand.
TCTTCAACTCATTGAAGCAGTGATCACGCTCTTCGCCCCAAGCAAAGATGGTACTCCGCTTCTGGTCAGCACTTTGTCGCCGGGCGTCAAAGAAGTCTTCGCTACATGGAACCTCGCGTAATATCGGCTAAACCCAGAAGCTTTACTTCGGTCACACTTGAAGGCTTTTCCCAATTCATTACTAACCCTACTCTGAGAGATAACATATTTAGCTGTACCTTTCAGCCAAGAAACTCACACTTTGCGTCTGGTTTACCCGTAAGATTTCGACACCAGTGTTGTTCTGTTCGAATTTCGCTCTTAGGCCAAATCAATATGTCATCAATAAACACAACCACGAACTTATCCAAGAACTCTCGAAAAAGCCACGATTCATCGGAGTCCATGAAAATTTGCGAGGTGCATTTGTCCATAAGCGGCATCACCAAGAACTTCTGGCCCCCGTATACAGTGCCGATTCGATATATCCTGTATTTCTAAATTCTCCCTCAAATCAATTTTTGAAACTTTCCTGCTTTTCCTCAAGCTGGTCAGATCATCAATTCTTGGCAACGGTACCGGTTCTTAATAGTCACTTTATTTGTCGGTAATCAATACAACCTAAATCGTTCCATCCTTCTTCTTGGCAATTAATGTCTTTGGAGAACCCGAGGAGGAGCTTCTTCACGATGAACCCGCCTGCAGATTTGCTGTTGACTCACTTGGCTGTTGGAGCCATTCGTCTGATTGCCATGAACTCCCATGAGACGGTACCCGGCTTGTCCCAAGCCTCTCCTTCCCATTGACGGTCCTGCAGCGCCAGCATACGGCTCCCTGCCCGTGGCAGCTGGCAGGTTTCCAAGCGAGTGCGCACAAAAGTTCTCGAATCTAACCCAGTGTCGGCATCACCGCCTTTAATCATCAAATCTTTGTGGGCGTAGTTCGCTGACTCTAGCTCCCGACAGGCGGTACTGCTGAGCTGCGCCTTTAGCTTCGTCTCTAAACCCATTGGTTCAAACTTGTTCTCGATTGCCTCCAAGAATTCAATCGCCACCTCGATTGTCGCGGCGCTCTGAAACTTCGGTGGTCCGCTGCTTCAGCTGACCAGCTATTTAGTGCGAATCTCTCTGCGCCTCTGGGAGTCGCGTCTTTGGGGCCTAAAGCCCCAATTGCCTCCACCGAAGTTTCTCTTCTCAGATTCTTGCGGAAATTGCACCTCCTCCTAGGGACCGGTTTGGTCTACGCTCGGTTCTTCGCACTACTCGCTCCGACCTGCCCGAGCTTTTCTGCCTCCCAGGTCTACCTCGGCCTCTTTCCCGTCGTCCACGACACTTATCTCCGCTCACAATCTGAAAGCACCTCACACACCTGCTGTGAATTCGTGCAGCAACTCAAAGTGGCGTCGCCGGAGCGATGCGGAAAGAAAATAAAATGAAATAATTTGGTCTCATAAAAGACTCACTTTGACACACAAAAAAAATTTGGCACAAGACCTAGGCGTAAGCACCGCGCCCGCAGGGGGCAGGTTAAAAAGCGAGGGAAGCCTAAAACTCGATACCATAATTGTAACGACCGCCTCGAGGTAAATGCGCCCTCGAGTTAGAATGCATTAAATCGACACGTATATCGAGTCATGAAATTCGATGGTTGACACGAAAACACGTTTAAAACCCATAAACTTGACAGTTTGATGAAATAAAAATAGCTTGAAAACAGCGTTTATTTAAGTTTTTAACCGTCATTGTACAACTACCATTGACCAAACATAAATAACATCACGGTAACCAAGCCTGAAAATGTACACTTACATAAGTTCCCATGATTTCAAGAAACCAAAATAGAAACAACTGTTTACATCAAAGAACTAAATAGAAAACAAGAGGACTGCCGAGGATCCTAGCCACCCGTCGGCCGCTTTAAATGGAATCACCGGCACTCGCTTTCCGGAGGACCTGTCGTCGAAGGGGAGGAATGGGGTAAGCTCGGCAGCCCAGGCGGATCGCGGATGTGGTAAGCACCCGAGGTCAATGAACATACGGTATTGAAATACGTACTCATCTGCTATCTATATATATATATATATATATACACAGTCTACATCAATAAAATGGGCAATTGCGGGCATGTCAATCTGATAAGTAAATCGTCATTTATCTCGGAACATACTAACGGAGATACTCATCGGAAACAACTTGTGCCTCGTGGGCATTCAGAAAGCTTAAGTACAGCCTTGACTTCACGAAAATAACAATAGCACAAATCCGACCGTTCTTACATGTACCGCATAGGTGAAATGGGCACGGCTGAGTTGAGGATGCAATGCTGGCAAAATAAAATATGGGTCTAAGACAAGGATGTGCTTGACTGCTGGCCTCCCGGCATACCCGACTTAAATGCAGCATATAATATCGAGGCGCACACGGCATACAGCAGGGTCACAGTGTCACATATAGGCATTGCAAAAACACTTGGGGATACTGCCTGGGATACTTTCGGCTGAAATTTTATAACATGGATACAGTCACCATGGACATGCTCAGGGATTTCGCTTAAACCACCATAAGTTCAACACTGATATCTCTGATAAACTTTAACTCTACAAGTTTACTTTCTTATTTTGATGAATGTATTCAATTTTGCATCAAACATAAGTAAATTAACAAGCAGTGATGATCACTTTGAGCTAATGCGCTTCATCGATAAGTCTCAAGTCTTCTAACATTCTCGGTAACCTCGGAAATTCCCCATTTGCCACTTCCATATAGCTATAAACCTCGATCCTGGAAATCTACAAATTAGGAGTTAAAATTGCAAAGATTGAGGCAGTCGATTCAGGCCTGTTGTTCCCAAATTTCATGGTTATAGGCAACAAATTAAATTGATAAATGGCATGTTACGTTGTACTTTGATTCTGTGTTATCATATTTTTGTGAAATGAATAATACGATCATTAAGGACTTTAACTTCAAGGCCGTTGAACACTTTTAATAGGTAGAATTTCCATATATTTACCTGATTTGGGCTTTAGTTTGACAATGATTCAGTTAAAGAGTCAGGCCAGACATAAAAGGTCAGGCGTCTTTGTTTCAGTCTTAGATGGGATATTAAGTTCAGGTTTGCTCAAAGTCAGCAAAGAAGTCCAAAGGGTGTTTAAGGTTTGCGAAATACTTTCGAAAATATTACACCTTTTTTACCTCAGCTTGACGGGAATAGCGAGGGCTTCTCTAAGAAGGTTTCAAGCTCGTGAATTGAGGAGAATTTGAAGATGAAAAATCAAAAAAATGGGGGAGGGGGGTCTCGGTACTATCTTAAGTGGGCCGGTAGTTCGGTTGAGGGCTGAAATTCGAGGCCTTAAACTTCATTTCGATTCTTCCGTTTTAAGCACACTCCGACAAGCCCAACCTTGTACACATTTAGGAATACAAAATATTTAGTGGTTTTCAAATTTTAGGAAAAACTCAATAATTTTGGGTTTAATGGCGGCGTTACCGGGTATTCTGATCTGCCCGCTAGCTTAGCCCTGGGAGTTTCTAACTTTCAGGAGTTTGAGGTGCGTTAAAGCAAAGGCAGGATCAAACTGGCACATAGGATGAAATTAATGAAACAGGCTTTCTAGATGTGGGCTGCATCCGGAGCATTACTTCCGCCAGCCAAAGACACATGAGCATCATGGATTCCTCGATTCTCACAGGCCTTGAAAACTTGATGGAGTAACTCTTTCACTTTTTGTCAGGATCTGAAGCGGTCGATATTATAGGGGACTCAGAGCTTTTCTCCCGAACTCTCAGCGCCGCCCGTGGAGATATCTTCAAAAATACCCCGGTCGCCAACCTCGAATGACAGAATCTGCTCGTAGTCTTCCTTCACATCGATCTGTGCCGTCCTCAGTATTTGTTGTATCACTTTTACCCTCTCTATAGAACTACTCCCACTAACTCGGACCCATAAATCTTTCTTTCTCACCTCGTTTCAACATATATCGGAGTCTAGCACTCAGGCCATACAAAAGAAACTTAGAACGGTGCCGTCCAGTCTTGGCGAAGAAATTTGTTATTATAAGCGAACTCCATTTGGCTCATAAAATTGACACAAGGAGAGCTCCTTGCCTTGAGGCTCTCGGCGTGTCTCAGCCGTACGAATGGATTCTCTCCCGGATAACCCGTCCGTTTGAGAGGATGAAGCCATGCTGTTTGGACCATTGGTTCTATGGAATCTCTTCAGAGGCAAAGTGAGGCAGCTAGTTCATCGACGCAGTACTCTAGAAACACAGGTGTTCTGCGGCAGTTACCTTGGCCAACTTTTCCGACCCACAGGTTGCTTTAATAGGTAGAAAATGGCGGTCTTAGATAATTACATCCTGATCGCTGAATCCCGTCATTTAACTACGTGGGAGTTCTGACACCAAGTCCATGGTGATCTTGCTCCCGAGTCCATTCGGTATCGGTAATGGTTGTACTTGACAGCGGAAGGCTTATGAATTGATCTTGACTTGTTGACAAATCCAAACTTGCTTTGCTCACAATCTGCCCGATTTCTTCTGCCGTCCACGGCCGCTGATGGTTCTCCCTTAAATTCAGCTACTCCCCGGATGCATACTATGGGCATTGTGGGCCTCATCCAGATCCTCACTTGCAGGTCGGCGAAGTGGAAGCGCTGACCACTACATTTCCCCCACCTTGCATGATCACAGTAAATGCTTGTTGTAAGCTCCGATTTACTCCCTCGTTCGCCTCTGAACTTGGGCCTCGCTTCAAATCTTCTTTTTCAAGTATATTTTATCCAAGTAATACTTGGATTGCTTTCATATAGGCCATGGTATCCCTGACTGACACCAAAGTGTTTGTTTGGCTCTATATACTCCTTACATTTTTACTCTTCGACTGAGGGCTCCGCCCTGACATTTGCTTTACCGGATAGAGTACTCAATCGTTAGATCGTAGTCACTCGGAAACTCACACATTAAAAATTATTCCTCCATGCCTGAGTCAACTCCCTGCGGGTGGTGATATACTTGAGCTTCTTGTGGTGCATGAAATATCGACATTTGACTCCATACAAATAATTCTTCTCCCAAATTTTTTAAAGCGAGCACTTAATCGCGTGACTCAATGCGTGGGTAGGATAATCATTCTTCTCTGTAGATTCCAATCGAATGCATGTCACGATCACCTTCCGATTCTGCGTGATGCCTTGACTGACTTACGATGTGAGCCATCATTTGTACACAGCATTACCCCACCGTTCCACGGCGGTAGGTGTAGCCGACACTTGGTCTTTGTGAGTAAATCTCTTCTTCAACTCGTTGAAGCAGGCGTCGCGCTCTTCGCCCCGAACAAATGGTACTCCATACTTGGTCAACTTTGTCATCGGAGGCGGCGATCAAGTCTTGTATGAACACTCACGTAATATCCCGGCTAAACCCAAGAAACTTACTTCTCGATCACGCTTGAGAGGCTTTTAATTTCATTCACTGCTTACACTTTTTGTGGGTCAGCATATAGAGATAAGCATGGCCGGTTTCTTCGTGTTCATTTCACTCTTAGAATAAATCAATGTAATCATCAATAAACACAACCACGAACTTATCCAGAGCTCTCGAAAAAACACGATTCATCGGATTCATGACTGGAGTGCATTTAGCTAAACTTCAACTTAAGTGCAGCACTTTAGATTCGATATAATCTCTTCTTTAATTCTCATGATGATATCCAGGACCATAAATCAATTTTTGAAAACACTGGCACCATTTGAATAAAAGATGTCATCAATTCTTAGCGGCAGTGCGGTTCTTAATAATCACTTTGTTATTTGTCGATTAATTACAAAGCACCATGGTTAGATGCACTTCTTTGCCATGAACTAATGCTGGAGGGCCCCCAGGGAGGAATAATTTTGATGGGCCCTTATATAGATTCTGTATTGGGTGTTGACTCCTTGATGCGATTGCCATAGATATCGGGCGGTTCACGGTACCCAGCGATCCTAAACCTCTCCTACAAAACTTAGAAATTCGGCAGTTATAAGCTGTTTAAGCTGGGGCTCTCTGGCGTACATGTGAGGTTTCCCAAGCAGTGCACTTTAAAGTTCTCGAATCCCAACCCAATGTCATCTAGCCACTTAATCATCAAATCTTTGTGGACATGGTTCCACCGACTCACAGCTCCCAGGCAAACGGTGCAACGCGAGCTTCACCTTTGCTTCGTCTCCCCAAGCCCGTTGGTTCAAACTTATTCTCGGTGCCTCGAGGAATTCAATCGCCACCTCGGTGGCTAAACGACGCTGAAACTTCGGTGAGATGCTTGCGAGAAAAGCGACTTGGTGAATCTGCACGCCTCTCGGGCGCCAACTTGCCGGGTCGTCTTGCGGGGCTGCGTCGCCCCGCCTCACCGAAGTTCGTACTCGATTCTTAAAATTGCCTCCTCTAGGGACAGTTCTTCACCGCGCTACTTCTCAAAACAAACTGCACTTGAAACTTTCTGCCTCCCAGAGTACACCTCGGCCTCTTTCAGCGTCATCCACTACCAGCCCAGCTTATCTCGCTCTGTCTAAACACCTACAGTGCAGCGATTCGATACTGCTGCCGCTTTCGGCTTCTGAGTGGCATCCTCGGGAGCCGGTCTACGGAAGGCATAAAAATAATTTGAACTCATAAGACTCATGACGCTTTAAAAAAAAAAAAATTTGTACAAGACCACAGGCAGTAGCTACTTGTAGCGGAACCCGGTTAAAAGCGAGAGCCCTGCGGCTCGATACCATAATTTGTAGCGACCATGTAGCCTGAGGTCGTGCGCCTCGAGTTAGAATCGTCGTCGGCGCATGTCGAGGTCACCCGATCGATAGTTGGCAAAACACTTTGTTTTAAAAGCCACGGTTTGATGAAATAAAAATAGCTTGAAAACCGAAAAGCGTTTATTTAAGTTTTAACCATCATTGGCCTTCTAGTCAACCCCAAACATAAAAACTAACATCACGGTAACCCAAAATACAAAATGGCCACTATAGTTCCAACAATTTCAAACCAAAATAAAAACAACTATTATTTACATGTCAAAAACTAAATAGAAAACAAGGGGAGATGCCGAGGATCTAACCGCCCATTAAAACCACCCAAATGGAATCACCGGCACTCACAACTTCGTGAAGCTTCCGGAGGATACTGTCGATCCCGAAGGGGAGGAGAATGGGGGGTAGCTTCGGCTTGACCCAGGTGGGAAACGGATCGCGGATGGTAACACGGGGTCAGGAATGAGCATGCGGTATTGAAATAAATGCTTTCGTACCTATACATATATATAAATATATAAATACACCGGGTCTCTATCAATAAAATGGGCAATTTCAGGCATCTCAATACAATAAAGTAAATCACCATTTATCTCAGAACATACTAACAGAATACTGAAAGCCGAAACAACGGCGCGCTCGTGACATTCAACTTAAGTACCGCAGCGACTTCCGCGAAAATAACAATAGCTTTCATCCGACACGTTCGCATATGCCCACAAGTAAATGAACCTGACGATTGAAATCACGACCACGTAATAATACATAGCGAGCCGTCCTCAGATCTCCCGACCAATGGAATTGAATGCTTGCTTCCAGCAGAAACACTTCATCGGCCTATATGCCCTTCCTTTTCAGCGAGCTACTTCAATATATATAACTACTACTTACTTTTCGGCGAGCTCACCTGGCTTGGCTCAGCAAACATCTCAGCATCCACAAAAACGCAGCATGTACTCCGAGCGCGCCTGACAACATACAACGGTCTCAATGCTTATCCTATATCGCGCCTGATAAGTCCAAACCGTACAAAAAGCACTTGCGGGGGTATACTACTGAGAGATTACTTCAAAGGCACAGAATTTACTTTCAACATGGATGCGGAATACTTTCATGACAGACATACTCGAGATTTCACTAAAGCAGCATAAAACAGACCTGATATCCTCTGTCAATACACGGTAACTCACTGAAATCGGGGGGGTTCTGATTCACTATGATAGATTTACCTGTCTGAGATATATTATCACACTTTCGATTTACCGTACGTAACATCCAAACATAAGTAAATTCAACAGCGGTGATGACTCTCCCAGCTTTCAGGCTTCTAGTACCGCTGGCGCTACGCCGTCAATCGATCCTGGCGCTAGTCCGTCAATGCGAGCAGACACATTACAAAAATAATATCACTACTTTCAATCGTTTAACCGTTTTTATCAAATTTTTAAAGTACCATTCTTTACTCGTTTAAAATTATGATACGGTTTAAGTAAAGTCTCCCGGAATTGCGTTTCGACTGACAAAATTTTAATGTCAGCCCTCGTTTCCGACTTAATTCAATAACTCACACATCTATTCAAATTTTAACATTCTCGGTAACCTCGAGAGAAATTCCCATTTACCATACCGGCCGATTCTAACTATAAACCTCGATCACAAATCTCTAAATTCGATTCCATACCGAAAATTCAAGGCGATCAATTCGACATTTATTCTGGCCTTTATCGTTCGTGACCATTATCTCCAAAACAACTCGATATTAATCCAACCGTATTTACATTAATACCCCGATTTACATAATTATCACGTTTTGAAAATCAACTTCAGATCATCCGAACTTTAATTCACTAAAAGTAATGTTTCTACCCCAAATTATCAATCATTCTCGATTTCTGGCTTACAATTTAGGCCTGGCATTAATTCCCGACAATAATTCATCAAAATTCCAAAGTCCAAACCAAATTCTAAAAGATCAAAAGCGTCTAAAACACCCAATTTAACACTAACATCATAATTCAATCCTAAAACAACTAATATACAACCCAAGAATCAAATGGAATAATAAAAATTCAAATTCTCAAAAGTCAACAAAGTCAAAAGTGTGGGATTTCTCAAAATACTCGAAAATATTTTAACACAAAGCAGGAATGGCAGGGAGAAATACTCAGTTTAAGCTCAAAGCTTCGTGAATTGAGAGAGAAATTTGAAGATGAAAAAATCAAAAAAAAAAAAAAAATAGGAGGGGGTCACCCATTTCTACGCGGTGAAGGGGAAGGAAGAAAGCGATTTTTTGGCTTGGAGTTGGGCTTAAATGTGGACTATCTTAGAGATGGGCCGGTAGTTCGGTTGGGCCCAAAAGCATAACTTTCGATGAAAAGTCGGGCACTTAAGCCATTTCGATTGCTGGTTTTTAGCTTAACCCGACAACTAACCTCCAAACATACACATTTAGGAACACAAAATATTTAGTGGTTTCAAATTTTACGGAAAAACTCAATAATTTCTCATTTTCGGTTTATTTTTTATTAACGGGCCGTTACCGGGTATTACAACTTTCGTATTCATATAAGTCATTATATGAATTTTAGATTAATTTATATCATTTTGAGGATCCGGGATGTATGAATTTGGTGTTTTATCATAAATGAAATTCATACTAGATTCTAATGGTGGTATCAGAGCCTACTCAAGTTTGATGTATTTTATCTAATTTGATTGTGTGTTGACATAGTTGTTAGTTAATTTGAATTAAAATTCATGGTTGCCCTCTTCAATTTGATGAATATATAATATGAAAAAATCAACCCATTTTGTATGAAAAGATATCACAGTGAAATCATCATTTCAATGTATTGATTTGATGATTTGATGTTTATTTAATTGTTTCATGAATTGAAATGAATTAAAGGGTAATTAATTTGTATTTTAATTTGAGATACAATCAATTTTTATTTTACAGAGGGTTAGAAATTTCAGAAAATTACGAGGGAAATTAAATGCGTGTTCGAGACCCTTTTAAGGGTTAAATTGATTTTTCGAGAATTTTTTGAATTTTTAAGTACTCCCGAAAAATTCATTACGAGACTAGATTGTTTTGGGTTTAATCGAAAAACTAGAAGTGTTTTTGATGAAAAATTCAATTGGACATGTTCAGGTATTATGATATTGTTGATGTTCAAGTCAGTTGAGAATTTTTAATTTTTAGAGCCTCGCTTTCGTTTTTATAAAAGTTGCAATTAATGCGGAAGCGAAAAGCGTGATTGCAAGGCTTAATTCGCCCGAACTTGCGGGCAAATGCGAGGCGTCGGTGCCGGAATAACGTTAGGCCATGGACCTAGCTTCCTTGTAGGCACGACTCATTTTTGTGTCGACCGTCAGGTGGCCGGAGGCCGTCGTTTTAACCGTTGAAGTTAGGTAAATCCGTTTTAGAAAACCCTAAATGTATTTTTATGTAATTATTTTTGTTTAAAATTATTGGTAATTATCATTTCGGAGTTTTTAAATGTTAAATCATAAACTTTGTCATTAAAATGATTGTATATATATCTTGAATGGCATTAAATTTATTTATATTTTCCTTTTCGTAATTATTTTCATTAATTTATAATTATTACGAATATTTTCAGAAATGCTAACTTTTAATTTTTTTAATTTTGGAGTTAATTACTTGAAAGTAGTATTCCATGATGTAAGTGGTTAATAATTATTATAATAATTATCGTGTCGTGTGTGAATATATTCAAATTGAAAATTTACATTAATTGATAATTAATTGTAAAATAATGGGTAATTAATTAGTCGATTGAACACGTTTATTTTCATTGCATTTAATATATGACATTAAGTGCATTTATTTATTTTAATGGTTTTATATATTGTTATGGAATGGAATGAGATACATTTGAATATGACCCGTTTATTTATTCTGATCGCGTCTCTTGGGAAAATGTTGTAAGCGACTTTGGTGAGTTGTATTTCTTTTATTCTTGTAGCTTCGTTTACCTGACTTGCATGATGTCTATGTTGGGTTAGAGTAGTAGTATGTCTTCTTTGTTGACATTGAATAGCATTTCCACAAAGAGCGGCACTTGGAGAACTTGAGGTTTTAAGGAGGAGCTGAAGCTACTGAGTCTTTGTAATAGGACATATGTTAGCGTTTCAACTTGTTAAGTGATGTAATGGGAGTCCACAGGGGTCATGTCTATCTCCTAAATGTGTCAATTTATTTATTTGTTGGCTCATGTTGTCATTTGTTGCTTGAATATGTGCTATCTTATGCATGGTTAAATAAAGTTAAATAACATTAATCACCGCCAATTAAAATTTGTTAAGTAACGTGTCGAGCCAATTTAAAGTTGTGAAATCGGTTGCATCGTCAGGCATGATGGCGAGTGTTCTTGAGTTTTCACTTTGATATGACAATGGATCATGTTGAAGTGATTTCCACTAACGTTGTGGGCTTTCGGATGATCAACTCCCAAGTAGCTTCTTATTTGGTTTAATTGGTATCTTGCTTAGGTTTGTCGGAGATGAGAATCGCGTAGCATCTGTATGGTATGCTAGTGACAAAAAATTATGTAGTTCTTAATTGGTTGGTAACCTATTATTTTGGATTCAAAATATGCAGTGTTCTGCAATTTTTGAATCACAGGTATAATAGACTTTGGTACCTTGCATTACTTTACCTAATTTTTTTGATAACTTCTTATTTGATTCAAAATGGCAATGTAGTGTTGCGTTTGAATCCGAGTATACTAGATCTTGTCTGATGTACATTTTGTGAGATTTGAAATGCAGGTATTATATTTACAATTCATTTTGCTAAAATATGAGTTATTTTTGAACTACACTATTTTTATTTTAGGTTGCATATATTTCCAATTATGTTTGGCATATTAAGTTTACCTATTTTATTCTACCATTTATTAGACAGAGCTACGTACAGAGCTTTAATGTGAAATAAAATAAGTTAAGGAAAGAAATTTGAATGACTTGTTGAAACAAGTGTTCTGATCACGTCTCGCTTCAACCGTTACATGCTAATGGGGATAAACTTTTAAATACCGAACCTTTAAGACTTGATTGATCGTGATCGTTGCGTGAACTTTGGTTCAGTGAACAAGTCACATGATATGATTGAAGGATAATTAATTTTTCATTGATAAAGGTGATGATGCTATGAAGACCAATATGTCATATTTGTCTCTTAGCCACCAACCAAACCTTAAAATAATAAATAGTTTAATCTCTTTTATAGCTTCAGTGATTGAGAAACTATTGAATGATCTTTGAATGTTGTGTATCTACGTCTGCGGACATATGATTGAATTTAGTTTTAACTTTAACATGATGAACATGGTTCATGAATTGTGATGAAACAAAAAGCTTATGGTATGTAACCAAATAAACAAAGGTGTCGGTTCTGGCGTCACTTGTACCGTGAGTGAATATGAAAACTATAAGTTGAGAGTTAATGATTCAGCTTACGTTATTTCGAACTAAAGCATAGAAAGAAGGGTTTTAAGTAACATTTAGGAATTGAAAGAGAGATTTGATTAAATCGTATCTCAAATAATTTTTGTTGTCAAAGTTGTAGTGTCTTGGCTAGGCTACCGGTATAACAATTGTGTATCAATTCATTTACGGGTTGGTTAAATGTGATTCTTGGAACTTAGTGTTCATTTTGGTAATTAGCTATTTAGTGCGGGTTCTCGTGATAATTTAAGGGGTTATGAGCGATTCTTAGATGCTACTCGTGTCGTTATAATAATAGTAATTGGTCAATTATTATTATTATTATATAACTTACTATTATCTAAGCCTAGAAGGTCGCACCACTGTCTGATGACATTGAATTATATTTCATGTATGAAATTAAACTACATTTGCTAAGTGAGAGAGAGTTGATTGTAATCATGACTATTCCTGATCCCAAATTTTACATTGACATGTGTAAAGAATACTCGAGATTGGAAGGATGAACGAATTAATTAATTAGTCAATTGAATTAATTCGATGATTGCCTGAGCTTGTTAGTAAACATTGGATTACTATTAACAACTTGTTAGTGTTTGATTTTACTTAACGGTTTAATTAAATCAAATGAGTCGGCTCATTAAACGTTCGGTTGAGCTTTAGACTAAATGATGGACCACTATATAAGTGATCCTTATCATTTAGGTTTCATAAGATTTCATGAAAAAAGCTAGCCTCAACTAGAGATGGCCGAAGAAAATACCAAGGGAAGAATTGAAAATTGTGCGATTTTCATCCCGATTCAATCCGTGTTCTAGCGAGACGCAAATGCTTAAGGATTCAACCTCCCACGGTGTGGACCAACTAGAGGCACTACGTTTGAAGTGCTTAGCGATGGAAATTCAAATGAGGAGAAAACTTTGTGAAGATTTGGAGATAGACCTGCTTTGGCATCTCTGTAAGTACTCTCGTATTCATATAAGTCATTATATGATTTTAGATTAATTTATATCATTTTGAGGATCGAGGATGTATGAATTTGGTGTTTATCACAAATGAAATTCATACTAGATTCTAACAAGGATATTCTTTACCCATTGAAAAAGAAAATTCGGCCCGGGGGAGTACCTTGCCGTATTTTTCGACGGTCGATATTACCTCAAAATTAGCAGTTGAATCATAATCCCACCTAAAAGTAGATCGACGATCAAAAGAAAGCCAGAAAACCTATAAATTTCCACATGTTCATCCTCAAACATAACCTTAAGCCTAAAAATACAACAAGAGAGTATCTCCTAAGAGAATTTAGCATAAAAAGCTCTTTTCGTATTTATAAAGCGGCTGAAGTTCTTCTTTTCGGTGAAAATCACCACGTAACCGCCCACACAAAACACATAAATCTTCAGCCTAAAAATTCGAGGAATAAATTGCCTAAATTGAGAGCGGGAGGAAAGAACATAAAAATCTTCAGCAGCTTCTATAGAGGCGCTGTATCAGAATTTGAGATACTTTGCACAAAAAGCAATAATTTCATGAGTAACACAAAAAAGCGATGAAAATCGATCGGCTTCGGATCTCGAGCATCAAATTGCACTACGAGTTAAGCCCGCAAGGCCACATGGTAAATTCATGCGGATATAAGCTACCGCGACCCCTACTGCACGGCTCAGAAATGGGGAGTAGGCGCTACAAACACCCTCTTGTGGCGTCAAGCATATCCACATAGGATAGAACACGAAGATCGAGGGCAGGTGTTTAGCGCTTCGGGCTGGAATCGGCGCATGCGAGATCAAACTCTTTTAAGGCCCAGAAGCTAGACACACGTCAAATCAGTTTAGATCCACAAGCCCAAGTCCAAAAAGAGCGAAGATCAGAGTTCCATAGCGACCTGGCGGGATCCAAAGGTGCTAAGCTGCTGGACCATGTCCAAAGTCGAAGGCCAGAGTCTCGGGTCAGTGCATGCAGTCTGGGGAGATCGCGTGGTCGAGCTCTATCCGGTCTCAAATCCAAATTATTTCAGGGATCACACTGCTTGATCGAGCACAAATCCAAATCAGAAGGCCCAGGGATGGCATTTGATCAGGAGCTATCAAATCCAAGAGACTGAATGCCGAAGTCTAAGACTACGTCGAGTCCCAATCGAGGCATACCAGTAGTCGTGATCCGTTTAGAGACCAATAGATTGATAGTCGAACCTCAATCGATTTGATAAATCTTCTTTGTACCTAGAAGGTTTTCTCAAAGGAGTTTTATTGTATTGGTGCACATACATTATAAATACTACCTCCATCCCACACAGATTGTCCACTTTTGACTTTTTGTTGTACCTCTTGAACTTTGACCATAGATATTTTTATTTGTATTGTATATCTTGATGATAAGCTATGTCGATGAAAAATACATTTTAGAACTCTTTCCATTGATATATTTTTTATCAAATATTATACAAACGCAAATAAATATATTTAAGATTCAGTTTGAAAGGAATTAAAACTGCAGAAAAAATGTAGAGCAATTTTTGTGGGATGGAGGGAGTAATAAAATCTTTGTGTTACAAATCTTGGCACACCCGGTGGGACTATCTTTACTCTTCGTCATTGCTGACTCAAAAATGGTTCCAAGGGGCCTAAACCAACTCTTCTCCATGTTCCAAGGAATATTACAGGTGCGAGAATCGCGGCGAGGTACTGAGTGCATCGGATACATAGACCAACCCGGGCGTGTCTTACTAATCACGCATAAAATAAGCAAGAGCAATTTTGGTGGCTAGAGCTTGACGACCCGGAGGATGCAACTTGGTGTGGTTATACATCCCGGCTCATCCACGAAGGGGCATGAGGCGAAGAGGGGTCTCGTACCCAGCTTCTTCCCGGCCCGGCATGTGCGAGTCATGATGATGGGTACTGACAGGAGGCAGTAATCTTTAGTAAAGGTGATTGAAGACATGCCAAATAGATGCAACACCAAAATGAGACACTATCTAACATATTTGGGGAAGATCTGAAGACCATGGCTTGGCGCCGAATAGCGGCTTAGAGCGCTTGGCACTGCCTCACCGAGGCGCCTAGCGTCTCAAGGGATATGCAGAAATCCCTCTGCTTCACCCGTGTCGAGCCTTAATCGTAATACCATGGACACCCGACAAGATGGTAGAAGACCCCGTGTCTTAGGCGATATGGCCATGCAATTTGCTCGGTAAGAGGATTCGTATTGGGGGGCAATCAAAGGCAGCTGAGCGAAGCTGACTCACCGTGCTGCTATGTCGAAGCCACTACGGCTCCCAGCCAGATAGGTTGAGGAGTGCCCCCGAGGCTGACCACCAAAGTTCCAGCACTTTAATGGCCTCGGGAACCCCAAACAAGACAACGTCGCTTTATAAAGCATGTAACAATCTTTGAGCCCGATGGAGACCACATGGTGGCGGTTTGTACATTCACTCAAGGGAAATGCATTCGAGTGGTATACTAAGCTGGAGCCAGACTCCATAGTTAGTTGGGTACAACTAGAAAGTGACTACGAGCGACTTCTTCGGCGCCCCTGGCTTGATTTACCATGATAGAGCTAGCCGATTGCCAAATAGCGCCAAAAGAAAGAGTATCCGTGCGGAGTTCGTCAACGAGGTGGGAGGAGCCTAAGCCTTAAATGCAAGGATGGTATGCGAGGCATCACTGTCGTTATGTGTATACAAGGGATGCATTTGGACTTTCGGTACATCCTCTGAGCATCTTGTCAGACGCTTGACGATTGTGTCCACGAGCCCATGACATGGAGTTGACCATGGCGCCAAGCGAAAGAAAGTGCAATGCGCCCAACTGACTTACAAAGCCAAATTTGAAGGTGTAAATCTTAAAGAGCCATGCAAAATAGATGTACATTCACTGGCCCCGCCAAGACAATGGGGTTCTCTCCTTGAAACTAAAGAACCCTAGGAGATACTAACTTTGGAAGCGGGGGAGTAGTACAACTTATTTGAAGAGATGCAAACCAAAGAATATTCATTTTTTGACTCAGATGTCCCAGCGATCCTTGAGGCGCTAAATGAAATTTTCATACAGAGTTGCCAAAGTCAGCGACTTTGAAAGAGGTATGAAGCACCGAGCCAAACTATTGCAAGTATCGGCGCTTCGAAAGTAGTTACGCTTCAAAGAAATGTGCGATGGGTTTGACGAGCGAAGAGACTATATCCCTTAGCCAGAAAAGATGCGTTGTAAAATCAAATTCTTGTTGTAGCAAAAGCGCATAAGGGCGTCGGGACAAAAAACCTATGCAAAGTTACTCGAAATAACTCCCACGTGTTGGCTTCATAGCTTACATTGCCCATAATAGAGAAAGTAGGTGAAATTCAACCCTTGGCCCAGGTAGCCTGCAGTGTTCGAGGCCTCCCAAGTACCTCGGCCAAATTAGAGGTCTTTGCTTGAATAGAGATGAAGCGATAAGATCAGCCGCCCACCTAATTGGAGCGGCCAGAGCCACAAATCGTTCTTCCGAGGAAGTTGAGGGCAGCAACCAGAAAAAGGTGGTCTTGGGTGGGGGGCAACGAGAGACAAGGCTGCCGTACCTAGAGACGGACAAATCCATAACAAACTCACTGCAGCATTGTCCAGGCAGTGCACATATACCACATCTGGAGAAGGCAATAAATCATTTGCATACAAAGTATGGACTTCATGATACCTGACCTCAACGTCAAATGGGGGCAAGCATCAAGTGTACAATTACGTCATTTAGGATAGACATTTTCTACTTTGCTAGAAGAGTAAATCAAGATATGCATAATGCTCACGAATGGGAGGAGGGAAAAAGCTGTCTACTTTTCCTTGATAGGAGAATAAATTATCTACGTGCTCTGGGTAAAGAGGATAAGCGTACTTGCTCTGCTGATATGAGCCTAAAAGCGTCTGATCTCCTTGACATAGAACATTGTCAGCCCTCCTTGATCCGAGAATAAAGCTGTTTTCATTCTCCTTGTCACGAGGTAAACTTTCTCCATTGCTCCTTAAGATGAGCCTAAGCGTCTGATCTTCTTATGACACGAGGCTAAACTATCCGGAACTCTGGTGAAGTATAAAATGCCTCACTGCAGCTCACTTAATTTGAAGTCTAGTACCTCACCACGCTCCGGGATGAAGAGTTTAAAACATCCGCCCCATGAAACTATGTTTTGAAACTGAGTCCCAAATAGATGCGTAAAAGCCTAAGTTCATTCATAATCTCAAGAACTCTCCGTGTCTCCCAGCGATATTACAAAGTCATCTACCGGAGAATTGACACTGAGTGGCGAATACTACCCCAGTATTAGAGTCGAATACTACAGTGTCGTTCAATTCGGTACTCGATGACTCTACATGGCGACCACAGGACGTAAATCAGCTTCGACTACCGACAATGCTCGGGAGCTCGATGGGGCATTTTTAGGCGACTAAATTTTATAAATTATTTTAATTAAATTCAATTTATTTGGATTCTGAAATTAAAAATAATTAAATAAATGATAAGGCACAATTACATGTGTTGATTATGGTTTCGACCGAGCTTTTCGATTAAACCGAACACTTGAAGAAATTAAGGAGTTACATTATTTTAGCCACAATTAATTACTAAGGGTAAAATTAGGGTTTATCGCTAAATTAAACTAATTTTATACCTCTTTATGACAACACGACATTAAAATAAGGTTCTCTAGAATTTCACGGAATTAAAATAATAAATTTGAGGAGAAAATCGGTTAAAAAATAGAGTTGTTTGACAAAGAAGCAGACTTAAAAAAATACAACCCAAATAAATTAAATGGTTAGGGTAACTTAACTTTATCCGTTGAAAAAGTAACGATTGCCTTGTGCCATTTCCAAAGAAAGACTTGGTTTTTAATATTATTTAACTTAATATTATCCGGCGATCAAATCTTGCCTTAAAATTAGCAGTTAAGATCATATCCACATGAAAGTCGATCAACTAATCGAGGAAAGCCGAAAATCTATAAATACCCGCATGTTCATTAAATTGAACCACTGACCATATCCTTTTTGTGACAAAATACAACAAAAATCTGCTTGAGAGAATTTAGCATAAAAAACTCTCTGGTATTTCTCAACCTCTCTAAGTTTTCTAGTTTACATGTGAAACCACCACAAGGGAACCACCACAAAATACAAAATCTAACCTAAAAAGTTAGAATAGGTGCTAAATTGAGAGCGGAGGGATGAACATAAAAATCTTCAACTCCAAGGAAACCAAAATAGAGGCGCCCTAAATATCAAGAGTTGGGTTAGTACATGTGATAATTTCGAAGGAGTTAACACCAAAAGCTGATGAAAATCGATCAACTCAAATCTCAAACACCAAATCACTATAGGATTAAGCACTGAGAGCCTATGTAGTATTAAATTGAGGCGAGGATATAAGCTCTGCTTGACCACATGCAAATGTCGAAATGCGGGGAGTAAAGCTGCTTCAAGGCACCTGCTGACAATATGAGAAACGCTATCTACATAGGATAGCACATGAAGATCGGGAGTAAGCTACTAAGCCGTGTGAACTTCCGGATCCGGTGTATGGGATCGGCGCTAAGACTGACTGAACCATTCAGTCAGTCTAGGTCAACGACCCGAGTCTAAGGGCCCGATATCGAGAGTTCCACTTGAGCCATGGGATCAAAGCGCTGGGCATCCCGACTCGGACCAAATCCAAGTCAAAGACTGATCACAAGACCGGTATCTATCGGTCTAGGATCACATCGTCGAGACTCCTATCGATCTGAGGCTAAATCCATTTCCGGGATCGCATGGAGTCCATAACCACGGAATCGAATCCCAACTCGAGATCACATGCCGGTCAAGCACATATCCAAATCAAGACTCCAATTCCCAAATCCAAGAGTCTAAGACTACATCAGAAAAAGTCCAAATCGGCATCTCAAGCGATCGGCAATCCGTTTAGAGACGATATATTGATAGTGGGATATCGATGGATTTGATAAATCTTCTTTGTAGCTTATAAAGGGTTTTCCCCAAAGTTTACAGCCATATTGAATTTGTATACATTATAAATAATAAAATCTTTCTACGCATTAGTTATCTTTCTTTTTCGAAATGGAGATATAGAATTTCGACTTTCCTAAATAGATTTGCTAGAATCAAAATGACTATTTAGTTAAGCTTAAATGAATATTTCCGATTTTCTACAGATTCTTATAATTTAACATATCCATCTTGTTTAATTTAAGAATAGAAATACATCATTGGTAGAAAAACTTAATAGGGATGCATCTATAAAAGATAAAAATAATATTGTTAAGTTAAAGCCATTTGTCGAGCCGTTGGTGTGAGTGTATTGATGGAGAACTTGCGTCTACGTTAAATGTGCCGTGCTAATATGAAATATAAGATGATTTATATGATTTTGAGCTACTCTGATTATGTGATAGTCACGGAGCATTTCGGCAATCAAGCTCAAAAGATGAAACAAAACAATAACATGTCACTTTTCAATTTTGATAATAATCGATCCGATGCGCCCAGCAGCGTTAATTGACATTGAAGAAGGAGCTAATTATCGAAATGGTCAAATTAATTGGAGATCAATTACGATTCGTCGGTAAGTGGCATCAATGTGGATTTTTTATCAAGCATGTCAATGATCGACTAGATCTCGCAACAAGAATTGTTCCCGAGGCAAATTGACATTTTATATAATTCTTAATTATTTAATCTGCCAAGTAAATGTGATAGAATCGAGGAGATGCAGGGAAGTCAGCAGTGGTTGTTTCCCACACAGTAAGGTTTCGTTATTTCTACCTTCATTTCTTCAAGCGGATCGAGGTGCTTTATTTGAAGTACGGAGAGCTAGAAGCTTCGTTGGGATTCGTGGTTGATCAGTCATAGCTTTAGGTCGATCGAGCCTGAAAAAACCTACGATAACTTTTTTGTTATTCGAGGATGGGGACCTCCGGGGTTTGATGCTTTGGGCCCAATGGCCTCCGATGTTTTTGTATCTATAAATATTTTGGTTTTTCCGTCAAGATATAGATCATTTTCTGTCTTGAATCAGGGGACACGCTTTGATATATTATTGAAGTTCACTATTGTTGATTAAATTTTTCACTTAGGTAATAGTTTTATTTGAGTATCTTGAGACATCGACCCATCCCAGCTGCCTATATAAAGATTGAAATAGTTTTAAGTGCTGGCCGTACTTGAAGAATCGGTTAATTCGTTTTTATACTTCTATTGATCCTTTGCCAAGTTTCTAACGCTTTTATAGGGACAAAAATCGAGAGTGGGTGCCCGCTTACGGTACCCGACTATAGCGGTCCTCAATTACCGGGAATCATTTTGGCGGGTTTAATCTCTAACAAAGATCACTGCTTATAAAATTTGGAGCGTTTAACATTGTACAGCGTACTTAAAAAGCAATATGATAATAATGTTAAGCAATGGGTTGCCTTGGGAGTCCCACTAAGTGACTTGTTGTGTTTTGTGAATGTTATAGACGGTGAGGGGTTGCTTGGCGTCCGCTATCTGTAGCTACTTCTTTGTGTTTTTGTGATGTTATAGTAAATGGTGACAATATTTTTTGGCCCAAAATACTACTTAGATTTAATTCATTTATAACATACCAACAAACTCAGCTTCTGAGGGAATTATATAAGGAACAAATACATGGACCATAAATTTCACATTTATTTATCCCATTTGCCCAATCGAGATTATCTGGCTGACTAACTGGTTTTGTCAGCGGATTATTGTGTTCCATGCATATGGTGAGCGTGAACATTCGTCACCTGATGATATGCTTAGAGTTTAAGGCATCTTGGCTGGGATGCTACTTGATAGCATATGCGCTACCGTTGGGTCGTAAGCAATAGCCGCCGCGTTGTTAGTATTAGTAGTGCAATCGCCATGTGAAACGAGATTGGCTTTGTTAAATTACTTTTTAGAACTAAGCGAGCAAACACGCTTTTTTGTCGATCCTATAGGTGCCTGATGACATCCCGAATCACGGGGATTTTCCTCGCTTTAGTAGTCTTCACTTAATCGCGCTGACATTTTTAGAGTACCACCATTAACCTTATTGAGAAAATTTTGATCTATGATTATATGAATCGAAAATAAGATAACAGGCTAAAGGGAAAAGCTAAGAGAAATGAAAGGAGGAAGCGTCTCACGCTGACCACAGGAGATTAATATAAGATATTATCATTTCAAATATATCTAGCTGGGTGTATCCACGTAATTCGTGTTTTTTTACTATTGTCAAAATATGAAATAATAAAAAATATATTATATATATATATATGGATAAAAATGTTGGCTAGTGAAGTATAAAAGAAACATAAGCTTCCCAAAATATGTCGATAATAGAAATAAAATGTTAAGGTGGTTGTATGGAGTTACACGGAGATACAAAATTATAAATGAAGTTATCCTTGAGAAAGTAGGGTTCTTTATAAGCGAAGGAAATTGAAGACGTCGTTTGAGATGATGGTATGATTAATGTGAAAGGCGTCCAATAAATGCTCTAGTTAAAAATGTATGTGAACTTATGATAGTCACTTGGAAGGAATGGACAAAGAGGTAGAAGTAGGTCAAAGAAGATTTGGGCAGAGACTATATCGAAGATTTCAGTTTAATAGGATTAACGGATAGGGTGATCAATGACGATTGAAGATAATATTTATATAGCCGCCTGTTGCTTGAGGATAAGGCATAGGTTTGTTTGGTTTTAGGTTCCAAAAGTAAATACGGCCACCAAAAATATGATTTAATAGCAATTTCCTAAATAAAAAGGTTCAGTTTGGACCCCGAATAGGTAGGATGGAATTCGTTTTGATCCTCGATAATTTAAAAGTTGGGATTTAGTATCAAAAGCGGCTATAAGAAGGGTGAGATTTGGTCCCGATTTCAGCGAACCATTAATTCGTAATTTGTGTATGCCACCCAATTGAGGACTAAGTACTCATATAGCCACTTTCATAGGCTAAATACCAAAGTTTGAACTATAGCGGACCAAAAAAATTCTAACCAAACCCACTTTATGCGATTAAATTGACAATTAACTCTAAATAAAACATTTGACTTAAAAATTTTGGGTACTTGAAGCAACGAGTACGTGGAAAATCATCAAACTAATGAGATTAGCTTTTGTTTCCTCTTTGGCTTCTTCAAAAGACTTTCCGTGGATGGAGTAGTTTAATTAATTACTTGAGTAGTGTAGCAGATTGGTAGAGATGCAAGTATGATTACTACATGTTTTGTTACATAGGCAAAAGTTCCATGGGCAAAATAAACATTGTCAGGTATTTGGTTGCATGCATGGAGTTATGTCATGAGTAGTTAAAGTTGCCCTTGAAGGAATCAGGATGGATAGATGGGTCGCCCGATGCAATTTGGTTTGTCCATGAACCTTTCAATGTAGTTTTGGCTTGTGCCAAAATGTTACTATGTTTCTAAACAGAAGAAAACTAATAGTTAGGAAATTTAGAGTTACCGTTTAAATCGTAATCGTTTTAATTTTTTCGGGTTAAATTTTAAAAAATTTTGACAATGAATTCTTATTAGTCGTTAATAAATATATAGTCATGTGGGATCTTATTAGATTCGTTTGATATATATTTTGAAATATCAATTTAATTTTCTGAGTGTAGAATTAGAAATATTTACGTTTTTTTAAATTATGTCTTTGAAGGCTAGTGAAAAGTGAAATCGAATGTAGCTATAATTTAAGAATGGAGGAAGTAAATCATATCTCCATTATTGTAGTTAAATAGAATAAAGTTAGAAAAAATGAAGCTAACCTCACTTGAATTGATTAAATGAGTTGCCTAAGCAGTTTCAAATACTACCCAACCATTAAAATAGTAGTAAGTTCAATTCGCAGGGAACACAGAAATAGCAAACGCATATTGGATGGCTTATATATATATATAGATCGTGTAAAAACATATGGATCACAAATCCCATTTTATTTATCGCTTATTTGTAAGAACATACACTGACGATGGTTTTATTAATAGACATAGACATAATGATATGTACCGAAGCACATTATTCATATCATCATATGAATGAGCAGCGGGAATATTTTCTGTAACGATGTCACGATGAAATGAATATGCTTAAGAGTTTAAGGCTTCTTGCTTTCAGGCTAATGCAACCACAACTTCCTTTTGTGTTATTACAAACACATCCTGTAATACAGGTCATGTCTTCAATCATTCCACCGTTATTACAATTGTCAAACTTGACATAATTTTATTAATGTCCAAATTTTGATAATCTGCAAATGAAAAACGGCATTAAGTGAACAAGGAAAAGCTAAGAAAATAAAGGCCGCCTTGATGCAGCGAAAACTATATAATCAAGCAGAGTGTTGATCCAAACTGAGTATCCGATGCAAGATTCTTTAAACACAGTTCCAAGCAATAATAATATAAATATTGCAAGAGTTTGGGGGGAAAAAATCTCTCTTTTCTGGGGTTTTTGTGTAATCCAATCAAAAGCTCCTAATACATTAAAATAAACTCCTATTTATAAACCTACTTATCTAATAATAGAACTTAAATAAAATAGGACTCTAACAGATAAGAACCGAATAACTAAACCACTAAGTGATAACTAATATGAGATAACTAATTGATAACTTTATATTATCCGAAAATAATATTAATCCTACTATTATTAAATAATTAATTTAATTAATTAACTCTTAATAATATATTATTATTACACACAAATAGTTAGAGCTATATATATTTATTATATAAATATGAATAATAAATTATTATTATTACATGAGAAACATTTTCGATTCTCTCTAACGGAGAAGACTTGTATTATTATATACAATAAGGTATTGTTTTTCTATATATATTTATATCACTACATAAAAATTAGATATTTATAGTGAAGAAAATCAGGTAATCTCGGGTGCATTTCGATGTAACCTATTGCAACTTTTATTACCGTATAAAACCTAAGCCCAGATGCATATTTTATTATTATTTTTACATGCTATTTTTCTCCGCGTGCAATGCGGGTTATAAATGCTAACAACCACTCAAAGTGGAAGTTACACTCCGAGCTTCTCTTTCCAAAGTCTAAAACACCTTATTTTATTGATAAACTTTCTAGAATATGGGATTGTTCTTGAGTTCTATAGTGCACCCGATTCCACAATCCTTACATTTATGCGATTTCTCGAATGTGAAATGATATTTAATGTTTATATGCTTGCTTCGACTGTGTGACACTGGATTTTTCGTGAGTGAAATAGCAGATTTGTTATCTACATAAATCGTAATTGGACCTTCCTTTGCTAGATTTAACTCATTTAATATGTAGCCTAACCACATAGCTTGACATGTGTACATGCTGCTGTTGCCATATATTCGACCATGTTGAGGCGTTTCTTCTTTGACCAGAATATTCTTTGAACGATGTGAAATGCATATCGGTACTTTTCGTCGTCAGTCACCACCGTAATCAGCATGCAAGTAGCCAACTAATTTTGAATCTTGAGAATGAGTGTAAAATAAACCATATTCAAGTGTATCTTTGATGTATCTTAAAATTCTTTTTGCTGTTATAAAATGATCTTGCTTGGATTTTTCCATGTGCCTGCTTACGAGTCCAACTGCATACATAATATCTGGACGAGTGAAAGTTAGATACCTCAAACTTCGACGGATTTCACCAGCGATTATTGGGATTTACCATTTCTTTCATTGAATCGGAGTTCTTAGCTTCATTCTACTTATTTGGCGTGCTCACCGAGGCTTTGCATTCTTTCATTCTAAACTTGCTTAAAAAAAATTGCATATTTTTAGCGACACAAGATTCCAACTTGACTTTGTGTGACTTCGACTCGAAAGTAAAGACATTTGACCTATATCACGTCATTTCAGGTGCTTGATCATGCTTTCTTAAACTAAGCCTTGAGTCGTTACCGGGGGTGAAAATCATATAAATCTACATATAAAGCACACATTAATCATATTTCCTTTTTGATTTGTTTTTACATGTAGAGAAGCGTGCTTCATATGGACTTTTAAAACTACTAAAAGTACTTTTCATCCACACTTGTCTTCAAGCTCTTGGAGTTTGCTTTAAACCATATATGACTTTCTTTTAGCACACTTTGTCTTCTTGACCTTTTTCAATATATCCGGTGAAGTTCGCTCGTATATAAGCTTTTTCTTGAGAGATAACCAATTTCAAGAATGTTGACTTAATATCCATTTGTTAGATCTTCCATTTGATTTTAGAAATTCTTTCATAAGAAGACTTATAGTGTCTACTCTTGCTACTAGAGGCAAGCAACACCATGATTCCATACTTTTTACTTGTAACCTTTTAACTAGTAGCCTTGCCTTATATTTTTTCTACTTTTCCTTCTTGATTTGTCTTTGTCTTATATCCCCACTTTACTCACAGAATGCATTATTTCCGTTTGGAAGACTTGTAAGTTCTCAATTAATGTTTCTTTTAATTGAACCAATTTCTTCATCCATAGCCTTTTTCCATTTTTCTTTTTCACTAGCTTCTTCATATATTACTAGATCACGTTATTAAACAAAATAAAGAATAATCAAAATTTTGTATCGGACTTCAATAGAGTCATAAATTTCATCAGCTTTTCCTCGTGTTCTCGGTGCTCCCCGAATTACATTTGTTGTTACCACTCATGTTGTTGTCTCAAATTGTTATTGATGGGTTAGGGAGTTTGTTGATTTAGATTTGTGTGGAAGAGTTAGATGTTCTTTTTCATCTCTGCGTGTTGGTGTCAACATTTTTTGTCATCATCATTTGAAGAATAGACACATCATTTTTCTTTCTTCGTGCTCACGTCTCCGGTAGTACGTTTCATCAAATTCAACATCCTCGAAATGATAACCTCATTGGTGGCGGTGCTTAGACCATGCGCCTTGCTTCTTTTTTGTCATTTCGATGAAGATCTAAATTTTCTTTCCCTTTGTCGTCAAGCTTCTTTCTTTTTGATCGAGCATTAATGCGTCTGCTTGATGCGTCCAAAAATTACGAGATGTTCAACGAGATGGTTTCTTGTCACTCCATGATTCATTTTGGAGTCTTGAACTTTACACTTTTTTGTCGGAGCTTGATTCAACAAATAGGCGACATAACACGACTGCATTTAAAAATTTCTTGGTATATTGCTTTCCTTTAAATGCGTACTTAACTTTTTGCCAGCAATAAATTGTATTCTTTCTTTCTGACCCATTTTGTTGTGGGTATATGCAGATTCAGCCGATGAATAATTACTCTTTTTAAAAATTATTAAACAAATTCGAATTGTATTAAGCCTCCTACATCGGAATCACAGTATCTTTTAGATTACATCCACTTTATTTTTCGACTCTTGCTTTAAACTCCTTAAATTTTTCAAGAGCTTACGCTTTTTCTAACTTTCGATATGTATGCCCAACTTTTTCTACTATAATTATCCAATAAAAGTTAAGTATGCCTATTTTCTCAGTAACTGGGGCGTTAAATGGGCCCATTATATGCGTATGAACTATTTTCAAGAAGTGCTTAGAAAGCTCTCCCGAGAGATTTTTAATAGGAAAACTTTGGCGATGTTATTTTTTCTTTTGACACATGCATCACATAGATGTTCTGGTTCATTAATCATTGGAAGTCCATTCACCATGTTTGTCTTTGATAATAATTTAAGTCAAGTGAAACCAAGATGACCAAATCTTAGTCATTTGTGGCTTAACAATGTTTAATCGATTCTTTCATCAGCGTGAAAAGAATTAGGATTTAACTGAGGTATAACTTAAATTAATTCATGAGCTTGAATTCTTATTGATAGAAGTTCTCCTTCATATTTATGGTACACATCCACTAATAATGTTTCTCTTTGATGGCAATTCTCATATAAATATCGTTTTATAAATTTAACTTTCTGGATTATTTAAGACAATCATTATACAGCCTTTTCCTTGTCTTAAGGACCTTGACTAAATCACCAAAGTAACTTCTTTTAATCAGCTTTCTGCTTGAATAGATCCTTTAGGCCACATGTGATTACTTGTGCCGATTATTCGAGGGGCCACTCTTACATGACACTCTTAAAATTTCCATTATATATGTTGGGAAAATGGCGGATCTGACAATCTTTTCCTTAATCTGAGTGTTTGAGTTCTTCCACTTTAGGTGTTGATGCGACTTTTCGTGGTGAAATGACCATATTTAAAATTATAACATTGAAGTTACATTAATCCGCGTCTTTTGGTGATATCTGCTTCTTCTAGCGGCCTCACATTTTGACCACGACCCAAACGGTTGATAACGCTTCATTTTTTAAAGCTCATTGAAAAATGTCTTCCCGTCCTCTTCACGCTCGATAACTTTTCAGAGCTTCTCTTATAACTATTCACTTTTTCATTAATGGACACTTTGCTGCAGCAGCCTTTTCTAAATGGTTTGCATTAAATCATCTCTGGTTCATCCATTGTTGAGGCTTGGAAGGCCTGAGTTTAATGATAAAATTGACAAAGTCTTTTGATTCTTGGTCAGGAAGTAACGACATAATCAAACTTTCACTTATCAATGACGAGGAAACTACTCCGGCCTTACAGCGTCATTAAGCATTACCAGATTTGCTTTTCAACTCATTTTTCGGTTAAACCCACGGCGGGGCTACGTCTTAAAACCTTAAAAAATGTAATACAAAGGGTTTGAGATTGGAACACTCAAATCTAGAGAAAATAGAGGTGCTTAAGAGAGAGAAAGTAAACATGGCTAACACAACAAATAGATGCAGGTCTTCGGGAGTAAAAACTCCA
The DNA here is from genome assembly GCA_019722365.1 of Lithospermum erythrorhizon. Classification (NCBI taxonomy): domain Eukaryota; kingdom Viridiplantae; phylum Streptophyta; class Magnoliopsida; order Boraginales; family Boraginaceae; genus Lithospermum; species Lithospermum erythrorhizon. Next base: position 48,547 of record JADFUC010001334.1, read on the forward strand.
TTACCGGCTAATCGGGCTGTGGCAGCAGTTTTCCGGTCCTAATGTGGCTGGTTGCGTACCTTGATCCGTTGTTGCAACCTCCCACTTCACAAAAATTCAAATATTTATACTTGGGGTTTCTGCTTGATCCAATCCCATTTGCTAGATTCTTTCACTATAGATATGAATCAATTGTTGCACAGATATTTGAATATGGAAAGGACTTGGGCTAGCTTATTATTATCTGATCTCAATGTTCCGTCGTGTGTTTGTCGTTTTAACCCGGCATTGAAGAATCAATTTCCACGTATGCCATCTGACCACTTTAGCCCCTTACGGTCACGCAAACAAAATAATAAAGCATCATGTGTGTTGTCTTTTTCATCTCATTTGTCCACGGTTGTCAAGCAGTGACATATTCTAAATATTCAGGCTTTTCATTTTAAATTTTGAATTCGCCTCGAAGTACTTGATATATTTTCTTTTTACTTTTGAACTCCTTGGAATATTCTTTGTAAAATCTCTCGCTCTTTCTTGGATGCTGCATATAAAGTCTTTTTAAAGGTTGATTAAATCGACACCTTGAAAATTATAAATAATTCCTTAACATGCTTTTTGTGAGGATCTCTTGGCGATGTTCTTTCGGCATTCGAAGAGCTACTTCTAACATCAAGTTTTGGAGACTTGGTATACCCATTTTGGCCTTATGTCCCAGGATATATTGTAGAACCAGTAGAACCTTCATTTGTATACTGATTCCACGTAATTAAGTGACGTCGATGTTGGAATTTACATGGGATTTGAATCATATTATTACCGCCATTTTATTCTCCCTCGAATGGAACCTTGGATCGATACCACTTGTTAAGAAGCGTGATAGGTTTAATATATGTGTAATGCTGCGATGAATTGAACTATATATATTTATTATAAAAATATGAATAATAGCCCCATTATTCGTGAGTTATTTCTTCAGTCTGAGAGAAGACTTGTATTATTATATACAATAAAAGTTATTGATTTTCTATATTATTTATATCACTACATGTATGAGATATTTATAGTGAAGAAGAAATCTCGCGTGCATTCGTGCATAACCTATTACCTTTTATTACCGTATAAAACTAATCATCTATATTTTTATTATTATTTTGTTCCCACTTATTTTTTCCGCGTCTGTCTTGCTTGATTTATAAAGGCTTCTAACACATAATCTATTGTAAATTCTAACATAATCTACATCACGCTTAATCTACATCGTACTTACCTACATATGGAGAAGCATTATATAACATGCATATAGAATCCGATTTAGGTTATTTAACTTGAGGGAAACTTGAAATAGTTCTTAAGCGTTAATAAATCAGTTTAAGCTTGTTGGTTTACAATAAGATATTGGACTTGCTTTCAGTACATCGCGTGGTCACCTCAAGAGGCTTAAGTTAGTTAAATCCAGTTAGTTAGGGTAAAGTTAGTTGGCGTTAGTTGTAGCTATTGTGTGAATAGAGTTGAGGAATAGAATATGCTTGTATATATTTTCACATGCAATGTGTAACAAAATTCAATTCATTTCAATATATAAACAACAACATTCATACTCTCAAAATCCTCTCAAATATTCACTTTCCATAATCACTAAACTTTGCTAAATAGTTAACAATGGAGTTCAATCATCCATTGGAAGATCTTACGATGATAAATCATGAAGCATCGGAGGCCTAATATGATAGGCGAGAGCATCATGATCCGATGTCGATTTTTTTCTAGCCCCAATGAGAATGCACCACCGGTTCGCGCCGCAATTCTTGAGAAGCTTATGCTTCGCGCGGTTCGATCGACTTTAATTGCACCGTTCGACCGCGAGCTATGTGCTTTCAAACGTTGCTTAATACACAAAACAACCGGTGGGTGTAGTTCCAAATTGAAATCTCCTTGTTAGCTAAGAATAGTGGGATAGATGCAATGGGATGGTGATTTCAATGAATTTAACGCAGTGGGATAGATCTGATAGGATGGTGATTTCATGGATTGCGTTCGGTTGAGCAGTGCCGAGAAAGTATCATTTATTTGTGACCATGAGAGCTAAAATTTGGGGATTGCGGAGTCAAGATATTGCAATCTAATCGTGCATATTGGAAGTGTAAAACAACAATTAAAAAAACAAGAGATTTTAGCTAGAATGATAAGTAAAAAAAAATAAGAAAAAAAATCTCTCATGTTTATAATCTCTAATAAGCTTGATTCATGAATGAAGAGTGGAGACTACAACTAACTATAGTATTGTATTTGTAAGAGAAGATGTAGTAGTTATATATATATTGAAAAATCTAAAAATGATATCATTTTCTAAAAAATTCATTAATGTCAATTATATAAATTTATTTTTATTTTATTTTTAGGTAATTTATAGCAATTTGTTCGAAGAAGCAAAATTTTTAGTGCAAATAATTTTGACACATTTTTTAGATTTTTTTAAATTATGCAATGCTGGAGATAGTACCATTTTACATTGAATTGAATACATATGAAAATTAATGAACCGTAGTCGTTCTCTTCAAACTGACTGGGTCATGTCAAGCTAAAACATTGCTTCAAACCCAAAACATCAAAGACCAACATTGCAAGAGAATAATTTCACAAATAGTTATTCGAGTTTGAAAAAAGAACAATACTTAATGCCAGGAGTTTGTAGAGTGCGATGATAGTCGCGAGGATTCTGAGAATTAGTTCGCCAAAACTGCCGAGTTTGTATTGATGCGTTGAGAGCTGAGTCTAAGGAATTGGAAGTTATTTTAGCGACAATAAGGCCCATGAAGGAGTTAAAATATATTTCTTAAATAATTGATGATGCTAAATTGATTCAAAAAGGAAAATGGGTGTTATGTATGGCGGAGAAAAACAAAGTTTGATTCTTGCAGAGCCTTATTATCTGTATTTATTTAAGGTGTGTGTATAACAATTTCGGAGAATGAAGCTTTATGATTTTTTAAACAATTGGGCATATTTTCTAGTTAGTAACATTCTCTAATCTTCTTTTATGATGAATTACAGGTTTTGGAAATGGGTGTGGGAATCAATTTTCACTTAAATAATTTATGTTTTTATTATTTTGCAACCAGCATATAAAGAATTTAGAACCGTTGTATAACAAATGCGATATTATATTAGAGACCCCTTTTCTCAATTTAATACTGAACCTTCAAAATATTTTGACGGGCCTGAATAATCCTGAATTACATATATAACAATAATAAAGGAAAATTACTAATAGAAACTATTATTTCAGCGTACAAATTTCAGGAAATCAAAGTCTCAATTTTTTAATAAACATCTGATTCTCGACTTTTTTTCGAACGGCAGGTACTATTTGTACACAATTAACTTAAACACAGCAACATCTTAACTCGTTGAGGGCACATCTCCACATTCTAGATTTAGGTAGCCTCAACTTTCTCAAACATCAGAAATTAAACCACTTTCCTGCCATAAATAAAGACACCCCTCCCCTCCCCTCCCTATCCGATCTGATCTCAAGGTCACTCCCACAACTTCTCCACCTCCATCTCCACTTTGCCCCCGCCCTTTCAGGAATTCCTCTCCCCACTACCTCCTTCACCCTCCCCCCCCTCCCTCTCCTTGCTTTCATAAAAGCTTCACCTCAACTCCAAATACTTCTCCGTCAACTACTTTATCCTCATAACCATCTGCTCAACCACTGCCTTAATCTCATCTCCATTATCGTTTACTATTTTTGGCTTTGTCTTTGCTCTTTGGTTATTATTCTACTTTTTTCGTGAAGGCCCTGTTATTGTATTTGGGTATCAAGTTAGTGATCAAAATGTGTTGTGGGGTTTGATTTTGACTTCATTAGGGGCTGTTTGGTATACTGGAATGGGGATGTTTAATCATTTGTTAGTTGGGTTTTCAATTGGAGTTTTGTTGTGTTTTTTACATGGGGCTTTCAAGAATCCGGAGGGGTTGTTTCTTGATGAAAACGACGCAGTTTCAGGTGGACTGGTTGCTTCGAAATCGACCAATAATGGTGGAATTCAGCAGATTGTGGTATCATAGCAAAGGGTCCAATAATGGTGTTTATCTTCAACTAACATTGTTTAAAGAGCAGGTTTTTGGGGAAGATGATTTAGTGCTATATTGTTTGTGTGTTGTTGTATAGAGTTAAGGTTGTGTACTAATGGGCCGCCTGGGTTCAGGCGGAGAATTATGCGTGGAAGCGCGTTGATGTTGGTGTTTCTGTATGTTGATGTTTGTGTATGGTTGTTGATTAGATGAGAATGTATTGGATTGGTTGGATTTGTGATTAAAGTTGTATTAGCTTTGTTAATGGTTGTTTCTTTTTTCTGAATTGTGGGTTTCAGGCTGGTTTTGAGGCTCTAATTGTTGAAGTGAATGGAACAAAATTGTTAATTTGTGTTAAATTCTGACTTAAATAACTTAATGGCTTGGCAAGGCATAACTCTCCTTATAATGTTATCATCTTCAAGAGGTCGATTTGGCAATTTGAAATGTTTGATAATAATAGGAGGTAAGTTGAATTGTGGGTATAATGCATTATACAGAGGACTAACATACTTAAAAAACCATAGAAATCTCAAAAGATCAACTTAAGGTACCTATGAATATAATATATTTTAGGGTTCAATTCATAATAAGGATTAAAGGAACACGAAATAGCTAGCATAAACTTTTATTGCAGGACCATGATTTATATATATAAGAACACATTCATATACGCATATACACTGAAGAGAAGCAAAACATTTGTTCTGAAGAAGACTAATGTAATGATATGTAAGAGTTCATCAAGGTTTCATGTTTTTTGTGATAATGCAATACCCACAGCTAACTACCATTCGGTCTCAAACAATAACTAGCACCATCTCTCCCTTTAGTATTAGTATTGCAATCACCATGTGTAAGGCAACGAATTTTATTAACTTTGTTTTCTCCACTTCCTGTCATCATATACACAAATTCCTCCATTGGCATTGTTACAATCGTTAAAACATTCTGAAAATTCATCACTTACCTCATCGGCAAAACATTGATCTACAAATAAAGCAATAGAAAACATGAAAACTATATAAGGAGACTAGTCGGCCAGTAACTCATCAAAAAGAAATTACTAAACTACAAACAAATTAATAAGATCCAGAAGACCTCAACCATTTTGATACATGATCAGTGTTTAGGATGAAATTCCGTAAACTCTTAACAAAATAAAGGTAAGAGAAAGGAAAGAGGAAAGAATGTAATCATGAAATATATGGATAGATATTATAACGAGTCCGAACGAAATAGGTTATTGAACTTAATTTAGACTTCAAATGGCTCTTAAATATTATGAGTAATTTTTGTTTGCCATGTATTTTATGAACAATGTGTGTAAATATTATATAAAGGTATGTAATAATCCACAAATAAATGGGTTTGAATTAAGAGTATGAGATTGGGCGCGAAAAATGGATAAAACCCGAAAACGAGAGCATCGAATAAATGGAGTGCGGACCATATGAAGTGGCGAGAATGTGAAAGCCCAAATTAAGCGGGTTGGGCGTAGAGGAGAAAATTAACGACATGGTTGGCAATTAAATTTGATCGTTAATATAAATTACTCGACCCGCCCAATAAGCCCTGACTAGATTGTCGATTAATAAAAGGAGTCGTAAAGGTTAGGCCAAAGGTAGCGGTCCAAATGGACTATAAAAAAGTGATAAATATTGAGGACAAATCAAGTAAGTTTACTTTGATACCCCAAATTTACATCTTTTCAGAAACTAGAAACTTCAATCCTTTCTTGACTTGATCATCGGAGTGTTTGAATCGGGCAAGCGATCTTTGTTTCTGAGGAACTCCCCATTGAATGATCTTTAACTTGGAGGATTTTGTGATCAGGCATCAGAAAGCAGGGGCCAGGATAAATCGGTATGGTTTTCAAAAATCAATATTATATAACAACCAGAAAATGGTTTTAAAATCTATTTTAATTATGGGTCATTTTTGTTTGACACATGTTGTTGATGATATTTTAACCAATAAATTATCCATAAGGATTAAATTAATTAATTAAGTTCAATTTGATAAGTTATGCTTTGGAGACTAGTTAATTAATCCATGATCGATTAAATAATTTACAATAGCGTTTTATTACGAATTATAAATGATCACATAGAAAATTGGTCTGATAGGGTATAGTCCCGCGAGAAATGGGATCATAATACACAATTGGCTTCTCTAAATAAAACATGTGGAAATAATTAAAGAGCTAGATGATTATATGTTTTAAATAAATGAAAAGATATAATTTATCGATCAAATCATATAATTATTCTTTAATTAAGTCGGAAGAATAATTATCGAGGAATCAAACGAGACCAATCGAAGTCAGAATAAAGGCAATTAAAGCCGAAGAGTTTAAGCTGGTAAATAGCTCAATCTTTTATAAATAAAGGCATTCCCGGAGCCATTGGGGGAAGTTTCATTTGCGAAGACAAAGCGAGGAAGAGAAAAGGCCTGAAATGAGAGAGAACTACATTGACTTTCAAGTCGCATATGAAACTTGAGCTGCTGAATCTTGAATCTTCAAGTATTAAGTCTTGAGGCATTCAAGCATCCAAATTCAAGATCAAGTTATTTAAGCCCTTGAATTGAAGTGTGCAAACATCTAAGTGTTCGAGGATTCTGAGTGTTGAACAATCAGTCAGAAACAATTTGCTAAGGCCGCTTGAGTTGTAATGTGAAGTAGAATCGGATGAATAAATAGAGGGTGTACTCAAATCCTTATCAACAATATTTCTTTGCAATTGCTTGTTTCCTTGTCTTTAATCATCATCTTTAGGCCTAAGAAATTTTTAGATTTACAAATTTGGCACTTATTTCGATGGAGACGATCTACTACAAATCTAGAACTACCATTCAAGTGACCTCAATTCAACCGCGATGGCTCGAAGATTGATACTTCGACTTCCTCGTTCCGACATCTCTTGACTCCTTAGCGGTGTAGAGTTACCACTTGTATGTGGCAATGTCGAGCTTTTTGATAAGCGAGGGCTGTAGAATCTTCACAGTCGGGACTCGATTGTTAAGGTCGATCCGCCCGAAGGATAATTCAATTGTTCGGCCGGCGTCTGAGAACTGGCGTCAGCTGACCAAGAAGACTCTTGCGGATCACGCTCTCTGCCGACTCCAACTAAATGCAGATCAAGCTAGCGATTCGTCTTGACAATGGTTCAACACTGACATCTCCCTCGTCAAAATTTGCAATCAAAAAGTATCTGCCGTGCGTAGAGAGCGGCTACGTCCTATACTCCCGTAATGATGACAACCTCTTTGAACTTAGAAGAACAAGTCGCATCGCTTACCAAGACTCTGGAGGGACTTGCTAAGTATATTGAAAGCCAAGATGCTAAGATCTCCATAATCATGGAGAAGGTTGCAACCAACAGTGAAGGGAGAAGCAGAACCAATGCATGTTTGAAGGCGCCTGTCATCTGCGAGGTTCCCGAAAGCTCTGAGAGGAACAAGTCGAATGAATCAAACATTCAGATCTCGACTGATGGGCTTATCCCTATGAATCAACTTAAGGAGTTCATCATGGGGACGATCAAGGACAAGCTAGAGGATCCCAGAGCCTTCGTATGCTTCGCTTATCGAATCATATACTCGACGCATTGAAATAATGAAGATGTCAAATGGTTATCGATACGAAACTCCAACGGTTTGATGGAAGCGAAATCCCCGAAACAACATGTTTCTCATTTAAAACATGAAACTTTTGCAATAATGAAAGGCAGAGAAAGGTGACTATCTGGTGAAACAATTTGTTCGCTCCTTGAAGGGAAATGCATTTGATTGGTTCGAGATTGGGCAGGAGTTATCGACGGTGGCCTTGATTGGAAAATGAATTCCTTAACAGATTCTATAGCACTCGTCGTACCGTCAGCATGATAGAACTCACAAATGCTAAGCAAAGAAAAGAAGAGCACATTGCGGTTTCGTGTCGTTGGAGGAATTTAAGTTTGAACTGCAAAGACCGTTTGTGTGAGGCTTCTGCAATTGACATGTGTATTCAAGGCATGCATTGGGACCTCCAGTACATCCTTCAAGGGATCAAACCCAAGTCATTTGAGGAGTTGGCCACAAGAGCTCATGACATGGAGCTTAGTATTGCTGTGAACAAAAACCACAACTTTGCCCGAGTTGTTAGCGGGACCAAAGACAAATTTGAAGTCAGAAGGTGGAAAGGGTTTGGCAAGGGATGATGGTAAGCAGGAGGCTCTGGCAATTGCTTCCTCCTCGATGAAGTTCTCGGTTAAGTCTAAGAAGAAGGAAGGAGAAGATCTTCCGAAAGATAAACTGAGGGTATCGTTGAAGGAATTGTAAGAGAAGACTTATCCTTTCTTGGAGTCTGATGTCTCTGGAATGTTTGATGACATGATCAAAGAGAATATGATAGAATTGCCGGAAATGAGCGTCGGATGAAATTTGGAAAGACCAAAGATCCAAATGACTGCAAATATCACCGTCTAGTTGGTCATCCTATTGAGAAGTGTTTTGTCTTCAAGGACAAGGTAATGGAATTAGCTCGACAAGGAAGGATACTCCTCGAGGAAGAGAAGGTTGCCACTAATCAGAAGTAACTTCTCCGGGTTTGGAAGTATGGATCCGATAACTGTTAATGTTCATGAGGATGTACCCATGCCAGCTATTACCAGATCTAAAAAGGAGAGTAACCATGCTCATCCAGACAAGAAAGGGGTCTTAGTTCCAGACGAAGATGAAAGCGCCAGGGAGGAAGAATGGGTTTCTGGTTTGAATAAAGAAAGCGATCTACCGTTCAGTCAAGTCGAGACAAACGTGCCAAAGATAAAGGCAGTTAAAAACTTGTTGTTTCAATAAGAAGATTGTGGACTTTACCGGCCCATTGGTACTTTGCAAGAAGTTGAGCGGTCTTCTTTGAAAAGACCATCCCCGATCAACTTTGAGGAGACTTCATTTCCTAAGAGGTTTGGGGAATAATGGGTATGACTCTTTGTCACCATGTTCTGAAGAAGAAGAGGAACTCTTTGAAAGAAGTCAAAGAAGAAACACCTCAGACGGATGAAGAAAAATGTACAGTTTCCTACAAAAATTTTATTTGAAGAGGATTTCTAACTTAGCGATGCGACCATAACCGACCTCTGTATGTATCTGGGTATATATGTGAAGAGAGAGTCAGTCGAATCTTAATTGATGGAGGATCGGCGGTAAATATTTTACCATTGAAGACCCTCAAGATAATTGGTGTTTCGATTGAGGAGCTGCAACAGAGTCGACTTATGATTCAAGGCTTCAACCAAGGAGGCCAAAGGACTGTAGGAAAGTTATCCCTCTGCCTATCCATAGGAGATATGAAGTTCAACCTCGTGAATTTCATGTCATCGATGCAAAGACCACCTACAGCATCTTTGCTTGGGCGACCTTGGATACGGCTCCAATAACGTTGTGCGCTTCAGCGGCCGCTGATACTTCAAATATAGCAAAGATGGAGTTGAAGGGCCAGAGTTAAAACCCAGAGCGATAACCCGTTGAGCTTGAATCACACTTTGCGGATGCAAGCCACATCCGGAAGAATAAAGGAATTCGATGAGCCATCAAAGAAGGAGTTCTTAAAGACCCAGAAAAGCAAAGGAAGCGAGAAGAAGATGTTAGAGTTCGATTATTCATTTTACATCAAGAATGCGAAGAGAGATGCATGAGTCTGAGGGTTTTAAAAGGTTTAAACACTCCTGTCCTTGAGAATGAAGAAGATGAGCTCCACTTCTAAAGCCTTAGAAGGATTTGTCGCTCTGATGATAGGCAGCAATAGAGCATGGAGAGGTGAAAACTCTACCAAAAAATGTGATGTTGGGATCGAAGTCATATGACCTATTGGTCAAAGCCGGGTATGATCCAAAAAAGGATGAGTCAATGGGGAAGCTACCTCCAGAATTGACCGGCGAAAAGGTGCACGGCCTCAATGAGACTCAGAAAATGCTTAAGGATAGAGGATACGCCATCAAAAGCCCACATGCAGGGCTCGGATATACACTACCTCCTCCTGTTCGAATTGCTATCAAGAGAGCAAACAATAACTACATTTCCGAAGAAGAAGATGTCTCTCCAAGCAAACTTTTGGGGTATCGTCGGAGTTGAGATCAATGAACTTTAATGGATTAAATAGGCACGAGAAGTCGATCTTCGAAGAATTGGGAGCATTACCAACGGCGAAATCTACGTGTTCCAAGGTTCGGGGCAGCAGTAAAAACAAAGATACGTATTTGAGAGGTTGGACCAGTTAGAAGAAGGACTCTAGTGTTTGAGAAGTCAAAGGGAACAAAAGTGTTGAAGGAGTTTGAAGGTAGGGACGAAAAGGCATGTCTACTTAATATGGCCCCAAAATTAGGTACATCCTTTGGAGGGTGTTAAAAGCCGAGCGGGGAGCCCCTTCTCAAAGAACCTGAGGAGAATGTTGGATCCTCACTCCACATTACCGTCAATGACGATGAGACCATAAGAGGAGGGCCTTGAAGAGGCCCGTGGCATTTGGGAAGGTGTAAAAGTGATGAGCTGGAAACTCATTAGCAGAGCACAGGGCAGCCAGGCCGTCCCATATATATCGGCCTCTGCCTTTCTGAGGAGAGAGGAGGAAAGAGATACGTGGGTCTCTGTGAGTTTGAGCGTGTTTGCATGGACACATGTAGATGCCGGAGGTTTGGATCTAAAGGTGTAAATTCATCATCTAGCTGTAAAGAAAGGGGTTAGGCCAATCAAGCAGGCTCAAAGAAGATTTGTCCAGAGTTGGTCCCGGCAATTGAAGCTGAAGTAAATAAATTGATCGATGCTGGTTTTATCCGGGAGGTGAATTATCCGACTTGGTTGTCCAACATAGTTCCTGTAAAGAAGAAGAACGGAAAAATACGAGTTTGCGTTGACTTCAGAGATCTCAATCAAGCATGTCCAAAAGATGATTTTCCTTTGCACATGCAGAGTTAATGATTGATCGACAATGAGCATGAAGCATTGACATTCGCAGGCAGTTCTTACGGGTATAACGGTCAGATGGCACGAGGAGAAGATGAGGTTAGCTTCTTTTGAACTCCCAAGGGTATATATTGTTACAAAAGTGATGCCATTTGGCTTGAGAATCTTTAGACAACGTACCGGTAGCGTCATGCGAAATGTTGTGATATGTCGCTTAAGAATGTTGAGTACTACATCGGTGATTTGGTTGTAATCGAAAAACAAGAATACCATGTATACGATCACCGGAAGTAGTATTGGAGAACTTAAAGCTATCAACTCAAGATGAATCCTACGAAATGTGCTTTGGGTGTAACCTCGAAGGAAAGTTTCTAGAAACATGGATTCGTCGGCGGGAGTATCGAGATAAACTGACCAAAGGTGATGCCATCGCCAACATGCCGGAACCTCGCAATATCCACGAGCTCAAGAGTCTACAAGGGAAGTTGGCTTACCTTCGTCGTTTCATTTCCAACCTGGCAGGGAGATGCCAACCTTTCAGTCGATTGATGAAGAAAGGGACTTTGTTTGATTGGGATGAAGCATGCAGTAATGCTTTCACAAGTATCAAATCACCTCGTGAAACCATGGAGTCTTTAGGCGCACCACTCCAAGGAAAACCACTAATCCTTTACGTTGTAGCGTAAAGGCGATCGGTGGGGCATTACTGTGAGAGCGAGGAAGGAAGGAGAATGGTGTACTATCCAGTAGGATGATGACACCAAATGAGCTGAGTAGCCTCCCAATTGAAAAGTTGTCTGGCCTCATTTTTGCAATCCAGTGAAACAGTAGTTTTGAAGCTCATGTCTGTTTAATCTCAAAAAGAAAATCGATCGGAAATATGTTATGTATCGAAACACATGCTTGCTCCGAGATCGGTTAGCGAAGTGGTACCTCCCGAATCCAACAATTTGAAATCATATATGTGCCTCAGAAAGCTGTTAAGGGGCAAGTTTTGGCGAGACTTCTTAGCAGTCATCCACTGTTGAATGGGAACTCTCTGATGAATTACCAGATGAGGATGTGATGGTGATCGAAATTCTACCGCCATGGAAGATGTACTTTGACGGTGCAGCTTGTAGGGATGGAGCTGGAGCTGGAGTTGTTTTCATAACACCTGAACAAGATATGCTCCCATATTCATTCTCGTTAAGTAACAAATGTTCAAACAATGTGGCAGAATATCAAGCTTTGATGTTAGGACTCGAAATCGCAGTGGAAATGAAACTCGTGCAGTTAAGAGTTTACGGTGACTCACAACTAGTCATCAACCAACTCCTTGGGGATTATGAAGTCAAAAGCCGAGTTTGATACCATACCTACGACTACGCCGAAACTCTTATGGAATCGATTGGCTTCTCCCCATTGAACATGTTCGAGGGTGGTTGAATAAGAAATTCTTTGCTTGAGCATGCGTTAAGCGATACATAGAGGAAAGGAGATTCGGATCCCAGTATGTCAAAATTGGGTCGTACCACCTATGTTCGAAAATAGAGAAGATGCTTACGAATCGTCAAGTGAAAATGAAACTCTTGTAGTCAGTGTCTATGAGATTGATGGGGAAGATTGGAGACAACCTTTAATTGATTACCTTGATATGGAAGAGAAGTTACGATGAGAATTCAAGAGAAGGCGAATGTCATGCGTCGGGCCCGTTTATCTATTACAAAGAGGCGGCTCTTGAAGGAAGATCGTTTAATGGTGTATTACTTCGATGCCTTGGAGAAGAAGAGACACCTTGAATCAATGGAAGAAGCTTCGTTACAGTGTATGTGGCATTTCGTCGATCGTAAAACTTCATTTCCAAATCAAGCGGATGGGATACTATGACCAACTATGGTAAGATTGCTTGGAATTCGCTAAAAGATGTCAACCTTATGGAGTTTTCATAAATTTCATCCACCAACCCTTGAGAACCACTACGCCCCGACCGTTCTTGTGGCGCTTCAGATGCATGAGGGACTTGACATGGTTGGACCACTGCCAAAAAGTTCAACTGGACACATTTACATACTTGCAGCAACATATTACTTCTCAGTAAATTTGACGATTGCCCTTGAAAAATGGGGACGCAAGAAAAGAGGTAGGCAAATTCATACGAGTAAATACGTATATCGTTTTAGGCGTGCCCCGAAACATATGTAACTGATAATGGGAAGTCATTTGATAATCGCTTGATTACAACCTTATGTCAAAAGTTTAAATTCAAAAGTGCTTCGACTCTCGATGTATTATCCTCAGGCTAACGGGTTGGCTGAAGCTTTCAACAAAACTTTGTGCAATATCTTGAAGAAAGTTGTCCGTAAATCCAAGAGAGATTGGCATGAGAAGATTATTGAAGCTCTGTGGCGTATAGGACAACATATAGAACACCCTTTTGATCGACTCCACATACATTGGTATATGAGGTGTGGAAAGGCTGTCCTCCCGTTAGGAGAATGCTCAAATCCCTGGTTTGAATGGCTATTCAAGAAGGCCTCATCAAGGAGGAAAATGCCGCGCTTGGGTTGGAAGAGTTAGACTCTCTTGATGAAGAAAGGAGTTAGACCGCAACAAAGAGACAAAGATTTGTTATCGATCTCTCTCAGTGTTATAACAAGAAGTCGTTAAGCTCCTTTCAAGTTGGTGACATGGTACTCTCTGTCAAAAGACCAATCATCACCCATAAAAAAGGGAAGAAATTTGAGCCAAAGTGGGATGGTCCGTATGTCATCCAGGAGGTGTATACAAACGGATCATACAAGATGGTAGATCAAGATGGAGTTAGGATAGGACCAATCAATGGTCGCTACTTGAAGATATATTATCCATAGGTTGAAGGAAACTCCTGGCCCACATGAGTATAAACTGTGTACGGAAACCACTAATGACATTGCCGTGGATTTAAACTACTTAGGTCGGCGCTTGATGATATTCTGCGTGTGGGTAACCGTTAGATCCTACCGGAAGGAATTCTATGTAGTAAAAGCTGTTAAACTCCCTTGCTCGGTCTTATTAGTGGTTAAACTTTAAGAAGCCCGTAGTGCGAGATGGTAAATCAATGAATACTCTTGGCCAGCGTGGTATAAGCGTATCTGTGGCTCTGACGAAATTATATTTCCCTTTTGAACTATGTTTGACTTGATCCTCATGGATAAAATTCGCTTGAATGCTTGGCGACTTGGAAGTCAGTTCGGTCATCACAAAGAAATTCGTGCAAAGTATGGCTTGATATGGCGATAAGACATAAATGAAGGAAAGTAGCTCAGATAATCTATTAACATGATAAAACTATTTGACTAATAAAAGCAAGATTTAAAGTGCTACACAAAATAAAGTCCTAAGAAGCCTATACAAATTCATAAAGCTAAAAAGTGATTTTGAAATCACGAAGTCCTTCTTCTAAGCGTCAGTAATTGATCGTATCTGATGCGTTAACTTCGTCATCGCTCGTATGGTTCCTTGATTAGAGGCGTTTTTACTTCAAGGTTTGATACTTCCATTGGCGTTTCCTTTGTCTTGATGAAGAGAAGGTATGAAGGTCTTTGTTTCCCCTTTGGCATGAGGTCTTTGATTCTATACCGTTAGTCTCTTTCAACGTGTTTGGTGATTTCTTCTACAACCTCTTCTATATTGTAGCCTTGCTTTGATTTCTCTTCCAATTTGTGATACAAAATTTTGTAGCAAATAGGAGAGTGGAAGAGAAGAGGATAACGTCACGGCGATCGAGGAAAGCTGTAGTTATTAAATCGTGTGAAGAGATTGTGCGCTTTGAAAAAGTAAGTTCAAAGTGTCTTCCAAGAGAGGCCGATTTGACTTGCTGATATACTTTATCTCTTGAAGAGCATGAACAACTTAAGATGCATAGATAATATGTCATTAGTTGACCTACCTTTCGACTTTTCACGCACAAGGCCCTTCGGTATTACCGATCGCGGCTTGAGCAAGCTTTGAAGCAAGTGTACCTCTTTTTGAAGGCAGGAAGGTTGCTCATTTCAACTGTGATTTGACATACCATTTGAATCATCCACCAAGGACCCCGGAATTTCCAAGTCACTCACTGCAAAAACAAAGCAAAAAAAAAAGAGTCTCAAATGGGGATAAAAGAACATATACTCTGATGAAATAAACACAAGGGAAATGATGAACAAGATTTTTACGTTAAGCCATGCGCTTGTAAATCCCAAAGGCTGCGTTTGTGGATGGTAGAAAAAAATCTCCCCCTGAAAGTACTTTTGATGGGCTTGCTGTCACCCTCGATCTCACATGCTTGAAGTTACGATCGTCAACACTATCTACTTAAGTCACAAGCCTCTCCTTCATTTTTCAGCCACGAGAAACTTGAGGGTTCTTCCAGTCCTAGGCATCGTGGGAAGTGAAGATCGCACCACTTTCCATGAGAAGGCAATTGAAGTTGAGAGGCCTAATTCGGATCATATTCCTTGAAACATCTCGATAGAAAGCAGGGAGGGATGAAGAGCGGATCATATGCTCCTTTAAACCCAAGCATCGTAACTTTGCGGTGCGAAACTTGGATTCATTAGATGGAAAAGTATTAGCTTCTCGGTTAGTTCAGGTCAAAGTACATAGATGGAAAAGCCTCTAACCAATGACTAATGGGACGAAGCGATAATCTTCGATTACGGTACCGAATGTCTGACAAAATCCGAATTAGCGAGCGCAAAGTGGTATGGATTGTAAGGTTACGTCTAAATTCACCGTGACTTCTTACAGGGAGAAAATTTGTCACGGAGACTTCGATAGATACTTCTTGCAATGGTTTATCACCTCATCATCGATTAAAGCGGCGAGTTCTTGACTCAATTTGTTGTTGGACAAATCACGGGATTGGTTGAAAGCGCCTATATCTTGAACTCGTTATAGTATCTAGCGCCACGCCCTTTGGCTGTGCTTAACCATAAGTGGACCGCCCGAGAGTACGAGGGGTAGTAGTGTGTGCCAAAGTATGAAGCTATCCAGCTATACACGTAATGAATTGGAAAACTTGTCTTTGCATCCCCAGGATTCTTCGACTTTGCAATGAGATTTAAGCCTCGGTAAATGCTCGATAAAGCAGTCTGTGGTAACTCTCGACTTCTATCCATGAGCGGACATACTTAAATACCTACGGCCGAACACAGCCCATTTGGATTTCTAGGAAGAACGAAAACACAAATCCAACAAGATATAAAAGCACCAAGTGGTTTCCTCCAGTCATCACAGAACGTTAAAAGGTCAAAGAAGGGTTTTAACATGCTTTATTAGACCATGGTCTTATCCCTGGGAGCTCCCCGGTTGGATTATGTGTGAGACTGGACCGCCTACTCCTGCTCTTTTGTTCCTTCCTTGGGGGAGAAGCACTATAGTGCGATGGAATCTTACACCAAAATCGGATCCGATTACTTTGAAAAGGAAAGCAGCGGCGAGTGCTGCTTTTAACAGGCGAGATGAAATGCATGGAACAAATATTTGCAAGTCTTGGGTAAAGGGGTATTGTTTTCCTTGTCCAATATCAGTAAGCTCAGAAGCACTTGGGATTACCTCATCAAATAGGCCTCCCAATATAGGAAGACCTCCCGGCCCGATACGTATCTGAAGTGATATAGATGTTTCCCCTATAGAAGTAAATAAGGTATTCGTAGTGGGGCTCCAAGACTCGCAGAATGCCCGGACAATGTTAGAAACACGATCATACTGTTGGAAATCAATGAGAATTGATTCCCTTTTATTGTGCCCATTGCGACAATTGTGTATCAATTCATTTACCGGGTTGGTTAAATGTGATTACTGGAACTTAGTGTTCACCTTAGTAATGGTATATTACTAGTGTGGGTTCTCATGATAATTTAAGGGGTTATGAGCGATTGCTAGATCTTACTCATTAATCGTTATAATAGTAATTGGTCAATTATTATTATTATACAACTTACTATTATCGAGCTAGAAGGTCGTATGGCATCTGATGATATTGAATTATATTTCATGCATGAAATTAAAACTTGAAGACTTGTATGATGAGAGAAATGTATCTCTCAATATTTATATATTTGATAAATATATATTGATGAACATCAATTGGTTAAACTTGCAAGTTTAATCAATTAAGAAATTGAAATTGATGAATAACTTGATAAGTTATTTGATAGTGACTCGTTAGTATTTTAATTGACTTATTAGGATTGAGTAAAATGGAACAACTCTAGTAACTCATTATTTGATTGGAAGCCATATGAGTCTAATTAAGTTAGCGATTTAAACCGATTTCTTAACTTGAGTTGTAACGGGTGGAAATTGGCAAATGGTATTTAAAGGGAATAGACAAGGGTTTTTCGTTTCATGAAATGAACACCACTTTGCCTCCGCTTTAGAATAGCACGCCCCTCCTCCTAAGAAATGGAAGAAAATTTCTCTTCCATTTTGTTCCTCTAAACTCTAAGCGAGGTTCAAGTCTATGGATTCGATTCCTCACGGTGTGTGCGATCTAAGAGGCGTCGTTTTGGTGTTGGACAAGAGAGGGGTGGAGGTTCGAGGGCATTCCCAGCAGAGGCATCTTCTTAGGAGTTGGTTTCGTTTCGTCTTCATTGAATGTGAGAACTCTTTTTATTCATAATTGCAATGATGTGTTTTGGGTGAATTTATATCATTTTGAGGATCCGGGATGTATGAATTTGGGTGTTTATAAAATGAAATTCATCACACAGATTCTGCTTGTCGTTACAAAAGAAGCATCTGTGACATCATATATCTTGCGCTACAAAGGGTCCTTTTGCTCTTGCAAAGAATGTCTTGACCGTTCCTAATAGCCAGCTGTATATGAAATTCCCGTCGAAATTGAATGGTATCACCCCAAGTTACTTCATTGGAGACTATCCAATTTTTCAACATCTGTAATGAGGATCCAACGAGGCGTCATGGTGTGATGAGTAGACAAGAGAAGATGGTGAATAATTTCATCATTTTGTCCAAAGATCTTTATTCTGATCCATAGCGCGCTCCACGTGGTCAGTTTTAAAGAGCTGCGGTCATGGTTTGGCATGGCCCTTGAATAGAGGTATATCTGATAGGTTATATGCGATCATCCAAGGTAGTATTAGATGCGCAAGTAGCGGTCGTCCCAACTGATCGCTTCGGTGAATGTGACCATCTCGAAATCCTAGAGAGTGATAGAAAAAAAAAAAATATGTTAGAAGGAGGAGAGTATTGTGTGTATACAAACACAAGTATACCATTCTGAGTATCTCAGTCTGGTATCTCGGCTACAAACTATCACAAAGGTACAAAGTATCTCGACTACAAAGAAAGCGCCTGGCCTGCAAAGTATCACCGGGTACAAATCAGCCCCGGTACAAGTATCTCAGGTACAAGGTATCTCGGCTACAAGTATCTCGACTCTAATTATCTCGGACGCAAGTATCTAGAACATGAAAGTATCTAGAATACAAATATGTCGATTGGTAAAGTATCTAGCGCACAAAGTATCTCATTTTGCCAAAGTATCTCGGCTACAAATATCTTGACCGCAATCCACCCCGGATGTAAAGATACAATATTATGCCCTTATTTCAAAGAAAGACCTGAAGTCGAATCCATATACAATAGATTATTTTATTATAGTCTACGGTGTAACGGGGTTAGTAACATGGATTATTGATATAGAAGCAAGTCAAGAGAATTGTATGTTTAGTTGGATAAGAGAACCTAAAAATTAACCACTATATTCATTCATTCTTCGATGGTGTCTGGCTTCCTCATGCATGCTATGAATATTTGACGTACCCCCAATTAAATAAAAGACAAGAATATTTTTTGGCTATCAAGATTCTAAAAAATGAATTGAAGAATGGAGGATAAGTTATCATATACCTGTTGTGCGTAGTATATCGTGCTTTGTGCGGCGTGGGGGCCGGAAATATCCTCAACAACCGTCTCCTCTCGCCTGTAGTTGGGACTAGCGGATAGTTGCAGTAAATATCGATGATGTTTAGCATCGTGCTCTATGTGTTGTATCACAACTTCAAAGTTAGCTAATTCAACATTGTTATTGAGTATGGGTGTGAAGAGAATCAGCATGTTATCAGAGATAGTCGGCGAAGAGCTCACGTTTTGCAAAATGCTTAAATCAAGGGGGCATACTAAACATACATGCATGCAATTGATTTGTATGTTCCTAGAAAGCACACCAAATAACAGGCTTCATGCAAGTGTGTTTGGTAAAATAATGCTTGCATTGGTATATGTGATCATTTGGCAAATAACTCACGATTCTATGATTTATCGTACATAGTCACCAATTTGGAATCGGATGCATTTTACTACAAGCCTTGAATTGAAATTCACAAATCTGGCTTTTAAAGTTCAATTAATGATGAAACTTTGTAGAGCGAGTTGAGGCAGAATACGGGACTTGAACCGTTATCCCGCGACAAATAGACATGGGTTTGCTCGAAGATAATATGTTGCATTTATAGGGATTGTTACACAGAAAAGACTAAGGTATGGTCGATGCCTGACACAAAATGAAAGAGTTGAATTCGGGCATGGCGGCTATTATCTCACGATGTTATAGACCTATTGGATGTGATGATAGTGTTAGTAACAATGGGTAATACTTTATAAAGCAAATAAATTGAAGTATCAATGCACCCAAAGTTTATGCTTGAACAAATAGATACTTGCGGGGCAAGAATCTTAATATTCTGAATGCAATAGAAGTCACCGATAAGGTATGGCTTTTATAGGCAATTGCCCGTTAAATGTATCGGTTAGATAAAAGTAAGGGTCATGGGAGTAGGATAATGGGGGTAAAGAGCATGGTGGAGGTCGTGTTTAACGGGAATGGGAAGTTGCTTCACTAACCAATTCAAAAAAAATTCAATTCAAAAGTTTGAGGATCACCGGTTATTTTGGCCTGTGATGATATGAGTTGTTAACATTCCTTGGAAAGTTTGGATAAATCTATCAAAAGGTAACCACGTGGCACTTGCATGCTACTTATGTGGCTAAATGGGTTAAAGGCTACCTTATTCAGCGGATTAATTGCATGGCTTGTTAAATCATTAAAAAAAAAATATTAACGGTATTTTGGCATGCAAATTAAGATAACACACCTATATCGAGCAAGATGCGATTGGATTTTAAATGGAACTCATCTTATAAAGTGTCTACATGAGTTATCTGACTGATTGTGATTTGATAGACGACATTAATGCATTTATCAGGACTCCTCGAGTTACTCATACGATGATGTGTGGCATGAATCGAAAACAATTTTTTTCCAGACTTGTCAGACTCGACTACTCACAAGACTCGCTAAATTTAAAGGTAATAAATCGAGTTATTGTTGGTAGTGATATTTTAACCGATAAATTGTCAAGTTAAGTGGTCAATTAGGAACCAATTTGATAAGTTATACTTTAGAGTTTGATTAGCCAAATCATACGATTTGATTAAATATTTACATGTGGCGTTTATTACCAAATTATAAATCGTCACATAGAAAATTGGATCGTCGAATTATGGTCCACGAGAAATGGGATCATAATACATAATTATTTCCTCTAAGTAAACATGTGGAAATAATTAAAGAGCTAGATGATTATATCTTTTAAATAAATAAAAAGATATAATTTATCGATCAAATCATATAATTATTCTTTAATTAAATTCGAATAATTATGGAGGGTCAGCTTGAGACGATCGAAGTCAGTCAATCCAAGACCAATTGAAGCCCAAGTACAAACCCAAGCCCAATACTCAAAATGCCTATAAATAGATGTTAGAATCTAGTATGAATTTCATTTGTGATAAGCTTACGAATCATACATCACGAGATCAAAATGATAGGTAATCTAAAACACATAATTACAATTATGAATAACGAGCACTTCTGATAATGCGGCGGAAGTCTATCAACAAATTCTTTCACGAAGCCTCCTTTGAATTCCATCGTTGAGCACCTCAAATGTAGTGCCTCTAGTTGGTTGCACACCAGGAGAGGTTGAATCCTACATTTGTGTCTGCTAGAACATGGGTTGATTTGGATGAAAATTCAAGAGAAGAATTCTTCAATTCTTCCGCTTGAACATTTAAATCCATGAGTTCGGCCATGAAAAGGGAGAAAATGGAGGAGGCAAACTTTTTTATTTTTCATTTCACTTGAAAAACCATATGAAGAAAAACCTAATAAGTTTGCTTATATATGTCAAGAGCCTAAAGCCTGACGAATAGTTTAATGAGCCGTCCGTTAAGTTTAATTAAGCCGTTAAGTAAAATGAAACACTAAACGAGTTCTTAATGGCCTTTAACAAGTTACTAACAAGCTCAACTAACTATCGAAGATTAATTCAATTGACTAATTAATTAATTCGGGTTCATCAATTTATATTTTTACATTATCGATATAAAATCCCAAATATGAAATATTCGTTGATTATTAATCGACTCGATTTAGCAAATGTAGTTTAATTTCATACATGAAATATAATCCAACGTCACTGTATGTGTGTGACCTTCTAGGCTCAGATAATAGTAAGTTGTATAATAATAATAAATGCAGCCAATTACTATTATTACTGCTTGATTAATAAGTAAGATCTGCTTGATAAACTCGCCTTAAATTATCATGAGCTGAGCTAGTAATATCTGATTACTAAGGTGAACGCTAAGTTCAAAAATCACATTTAACCAACCCATTAAATGAATTGATACAATTATACTTGGGCATAATAAAAGGGAATCAATTCTCATTGATTTTACCAACACTCACACTTGCCCTTGGACTATTACCTTCTGATTCATTTATCGCGCGCGATCTAGTCGTAGGCTAACCATAAGAAGTGTGTCATGAAAAGCCGCCCCATGACTTTCTTTACTCGATTATGAGCGAATAGCGTTTATGGCGTCCATAAATCAATCGGTACCAAGCGTAATGAGAGGCACATGGTCTTCCTTGTATCAGGCCGGATAAATCCCTCGATATATCGACATCTATCGTTATACTTTCATTTGTGTACGATGACGTATGCGTTATAATCCCGCTTAAAGGCGAGCGTTTGGTCATAGTCAAAATCTGAAACATATAACACAAATAGTTATATATCGTAGGTCTAAAATTGTCGAACCTAAAATTCTAAACAAATATGAGACACAGTTATACATATCTTCTAGATTACGTTTTGATGCGTACCGACTCCCAGAGTCATGAGACGGCGGCCAGTATTGATCCCAGTCACAGAATACTTAATGATCAATCTTGATCATTAATCAAAAACACCATGTTGCATTCATATAATGCTTGTCGCCCCCTAACTACTCGGCCTCGACGAGGCCTTTGGTTATCCTATGTTTCTAGGCTTGAAGAGGTGTAATCAACAATTAAGTATTTGCCTCTGCAGAAGCATAGACTAACTTCAGAGTTAACTTTTTCAACTCATCACATGATACATTATGTATATTACATATTTCAACGGCATGTGAGGCAAAATAATGGGTAACTATATGAATGAATCAAATTCATGTGCTTAGTTTAGTTAGCAATCGATTAAAACACAAAGGAACTTTTTGTTTTAATTAATTATTTGCTTATTGGAAAGTGAATGAACTGAACACCACGTTCGGTTCGCTTCCATAGCTGTGAAAACCAAACTTGGGTTGAATCACGGGGAAGGATCTCAACTCCGGTGCATTACTTAAATCCATACATGGATCCTTTAGTTTGACTTCCTTAGATCGTTCATGATATGGCAGGGATAGTGATCCTTTGCGAAATACTACTTACAAGGTCTTTACATTCATCGATGATCTCAACCAGGAATCATTGATGGCTAAGATTATCTGACGATCATGCATGACTATGATCAAAATGGGTTTTCAACCATACCGAGGGTTAGCAGGGTGGGTTTGCAATGCATTTAGAGTGTTAAAACACTTACATGCTTTATAGATACACATTGTTTTGTAACATTACCAACAAAGCCAGTTGATTGAGATTCAAGTTGTAATCTGATTCAAGTTTCCTTTTAGTTTACTCACCGAAGGCATACTAGACTCGGTCCTCCTATTGTAAATTCTTGGCCAATAGTTTTTTCATGTAGATATTTGTCATTATCTTTACTATCAGCGTCCGATTCTGGTGAAGATCAACAAGCTGATCCATTCCATGTAACTATAGTTACTATTCTCTTAAAGTTACTGGCATTATTCAGATCATTGAATACGCTAGTAAAAACTTCCTGAGAAATTCCAATCAGGGGAATCGTACTACGTCGTAGTTGTGGTGCTGGCAAGCAGCCTTGTGGCATATTGTGAATCCGTTACTATGTAATAGACTTCAACCACTCTCATTAATGCTTAGAATGGCCCTTACTGAGTGAGCCTCTAATGAAGAGTTTCCTTGTCAATATAAGAGAATGTTTATTTATAGAATTTAATCTATTATAGATTTCAATACAACCGAGCTTCGCTGACATCTTAAACTTAACGAAGCAAATGCATCTGACTCACCTTATATATAATCCTTGTTGATCCTTATGTGCATATATGTAAGTGACTCACAAATGTACAAGAATCTAATCGCTACTACCCTCTAAGGTTGTAGGAAGATTTCTTCAACATTGGTGTATAAAACTTCATTTATGCGATCGTACTCCAACAACTAAGGAACTTCGGGGTTCTTCATCACTCTTGATTTTTTATTGATTTTCATCAACAAGTATCAGTGAAGAATACTAACTCCATTATACTCAATCTTAAGTTTACAACTTTAGATTCTATTAAATATAGAAACTTTCTTTTTACATTCTCGCTTGGATGTAAAGTTCAATAACTTGATAAAGTATCCAGCATTCTTTGGATAACTTGCTTAGAAGCAATACGTAATA